>JBBPDC010161990.1:0-18490 GCA_037974485.1 Hemigrammopetersius urotaenia | reverse complement strand
TGTGTGTGTGTGTGTGTGTGTGTGTGTGTGTGTGTGTGTGTGTGTGTGTGTGTGTGTGTGTGTGTCTGTGTGTGTGTTTGTGTGTTGCACAAATTAGATCACACACAGCAGTAATGCAGGAGTTTATAAACATCTCTGTTTCACTGCTGGACAGACAATAGTCCACCAACCAAAATATCTAGCTAAAATTGTCCTGTGGCCAGAAACTGGCCACTTATGATGGACTAGAGAATGACCAACTCAAACTATGCAGAATCTGGTAAACCACCAACATTAAATCTTTACATCTGCAAGGTGGGCCAACAGGTTAGTGTTTAACATGAGCGGACAGTGAGTTTACCCAAGAAGGACTACTGTGTTATGTTGAGATTAAAGGGAGACCTATAAATGATGCAGAGAAACAGACGGACTAAAGTCTGTAATTGTAAACTACAAAGAGCACCTTCGTGGTCAGTGGGGCTGATCAAATGCACAATTAATGTGGACACATAGTAGGTGGACCTGATAAAGAGGCATGTCTGTGTTTATAGCGCAGGCTGTGCATGAAGAGCCGTTGAGGTGCATTAACTGAGATAATGGCAGTGGCTGGGGAGACCAAAAGAAATCTGGATGTTGAATAATCTCTATTAGTTACAAAAAGCATCCACTATTGTTGTCTATAAACTACAGGAATGTCATTCTGTGGGGCTTCGCACCAACACACAGCTTACCCTTTTATTCTCAATGATTTGAAACTATGCTTATTCTTGCCCTTGTAAGCAATTTCCAGCCAATACGGCAAAATATAATTGAAAAAATGAAATCATAGTAGACTTTGAGCGCAAATGGTTCATCTGTATGTGGCCCTGCGACGTGCTGCCGACTGTCCAGGGTGTGCCTCACCTTTGCCCATTGCAGCTGGGATAGGGTCCAGCCCACCACCACCCCCCCACCCCAAATGCAGGACAAAGGGGTAGAAAAAGTGGATGGATGGACGGAAATCACAGTACATTATGTGTACCATGACATTGTGTTTTTCTGTTGTAACAGACACAGAATGCAAAACTGTACATTTGGATGCTGATGTATCACAATAATGATATCACCCCCATCCCCCAGTGGTGATTATCATATCTGTGACCAAAATTGCATAATGAAGCTGCTAAAACACTAATGTGTCCAATCACACGTTCAAAATGACTGAAGAAAGTTAACACTATGATCAAAAGTGCTGAATGTGTGCAGTGTGTAATTGTGTCAGATTAAAGTGCTGTGGGGTTAGGGAAACCAGATACATCCATTACTGACATCTCTCTGAGTCTGGAGGCCACCGTCCAAGCCGCTGGCTCTTAAGGATCATACTCCAGCCACTGAGTCACTTTCCTCCTCAGAGCTTTGCAAACTGTGGCCTAAATCAGTTCTCTCCCATTTGAACACATTCCACATCAGCCCATAGGCAGGCTAGAGAACTGCAGAGGCTCCTCTGAGGGTTGGCTCAGAGAGGGGAAACATGGGGGGTGGGGAGCGGTGAATGAGTGAGGACATTTTAAACATGACAGTATGGTCTTATATCTAATACTTGTCACCATGAGGTTACTTTAGGATTATTATAAGATTGTTACTCCTATTAGAAGACATTTTAATTATAAAACAGCAGTGATGATCATATGACCTGATCTCAATGGATTGTCAGATAATTTTGCCTCCTTCGCACATTATTTCATAAAACAAGAAACATTATCTGCCATAATTACAGTTGCAGTTTTTTGTCAAGAGGTTAATCTACAATGAGTTTCCATTTATTACGCCGTCCTAGTTTGTAACTTGTTGGCCAGACTCTCCCATCATTATATGTGCAATTTGTAGGTTCACAAAAACAAAAAGACTGTGGTCCATTTGTTGTCCTCCCTGACTCCGTCCAGCAGCCCACACTAGCAGGCCAAATAATACATTCCACCATCCCACATATTTTCTAGCTGTAGGTTTCATTTTATTGGATGGGGCTGATAAGTTGTGCAGCAACAGGGTGACCACAGGGTTGGAAGACCGAATATACTGCTAACTCGGTGCATGTTAAACCTGTGTTTTGAAGGCTGTGAAAAAAAACTTGGCTTTAACAGAGTAATAACAGATGTGAGAAGTTTGTGCCTCTCATGAGAGTGCAACCAAAGCACTGATTAGTTACTGAACACTGAGCAGTGGGCCTAGAGTTGATATTGGTCTTAGGTTGTCATTTGTCTCCCTCTAGTGGCCTCAATTGGAAATGCACCAAATCTGCTGTGCTGAATTGGAAAGAAAGGATAGATTTAAACTGTCCACTTACATATATACATTTCTAGAAAACTGTCCCATCACAGTTTATATTTCAGATTTTACTTGTCTGATGCACTTGTCTACGTTAGAATTTCTCTCATTTTCTGCTTTTCTTATACCATACAAAAGTTATATATATTATAATAAACGTTGTTACAAACTGTGATCATTAAAATGTACAATTTTTTTCCTTGCTCTCATGTTGTCAAGACGTGTTTGGTCCACAAAGTCCTGCTACACTTTACACTAGAATGTGAATGCTACCATTTTTTTAAAGAAAGTCTTTTTGAGGTAACTTAACCTCTCAACATGGTTTGAAGAACATGTGTGCGGATTTAGGCTTGTAATTTGCACGGTTCTAATTGGCTTCCATTACTTTTAAGCTACACCAGCTTCATAGCTCCAGTAGCTGCTTAAAGAAAGTGAAAAAAAGCTTGAAACTGACTGTTCTGTCATTTGCGAACACACCCCAGCACACAGTGTGAACAGCACTAAGTTCTCTCTCTGCATTTAACCCATTCACCAAGTGAAGCAGCGGGCTGCCAGGAACACCAGGGGAGCAGTGTGTGAGGACAGTACTTTGCTCAGAGTACCTCAGACGTGCTTCCTGATTGCAGGGTGAACATCCTAACCACTAGGCTACCAGATGACCCGAAATTTGTTTTGGATGACTGAATTTGTTATTAGATACTGAGGTAAAAGTATACATTTGACTGCTCTGAATTGTGACTAATGTAACACATTTGTCCCTTTGGTGTCCCCTCTCTCTCCAGGTGCAGGAGTGTGTGCGTGATGGCGTCTGTAGCCCTGGGCTTCCTGCTGGTGTGCATCCTGACCCTGTTGCCACCTGCCACATGTGTGGTCATTGCAGGTGAGGATGGGTACACCTGGCCTCAGAGGCAGCTTCCTGTCCTGCGTATTAAGCGGAGCATCCAGCTGGGCAGCTCCAGCTTCACAGCAGAGGGGCAGTCCGAGCTGAATGGGACGTGTGGGATCGAGTGTCAGCAGGGGTTTCCAAAACCCAGCCTGGAGGACCTAGAGCAGGTGCTGTCCTATGAAACCATGTACGCCAACGGCACGCGAACATTAACCACGGTTAGCCTGCAGCAGGCCAGTGAGCTCAGCGGCTTGGCCACAAATTCCTCCTCGTCCAGTTTTCGCCGCAAGAGGGAAGTTTACGGCCCAGACACACGCTTCACCATATCCGACAAGCAGTATTCCCTCAAATACCCCTTTTCCACCTCAGTTAAAATCTCCACCGGCTGCTCTGGAGTGCTAGTGTCCCCAAAACACGTGCTGACCGCTGCCCACTGCATCCACGACCGCACAGACTACCTGAAGAGTGCGCAAAAGCTGAGTGTGGGAATCCTCCGCAAGGGCAGGAAAGGCAAAGGTCGTGGGAAAGGAGGTGGGAAGAGGAGGCGAGGGAAGCAGGGAGCGGCGGAGCAGGAGGAAGAGGAGATGAAAGGGGAGAAAGAGAAGAATGGGGAGCGGAAAAAGGGGAAAGGTAGAAGAAACCGCAGTAAGCGCAGTGTGAAGGCTGAAGGAACCTCCTTCCGCTGGACGCGGGTCAAGCAGACACAGGTGATGTTTGAGCTTGTTTCTCTGATGTCAAGGTTAAAACTTCTACTTTCCAGTTACACGATCGTCGTATTGTGTGACCCTAGGGTGCGCTGTTTTGACATTTTCTGTTAAATAAAGAAGAGTCCCTTGTGTGCACGAGCTTGAAATGCAGTTTTAAGTATCGAGCAGAGGCCCACCTGATATTGTCATGCAGAAGGAAGAATAACAAAGACGTTTTGTGCTTCCATAAATTATGCATTTTAGAAAATTCATAAACAAATAAAGTGAAAAGAGGAATAGCCTCATACAGGGGAGGTAGCAGCTTAGTGAACAAAACGTTTACTCCCTTACTACAATTGTGTTTCTGAGCAAGACACTTGATTCTCAGTTGCTCCAGGGAGACTGAACCCATAACAAATGATTGTAAGTCACTCTGGAAAAGGGCACCTGCTAAATGCCATAAACATAAATGTAAACTATACTCCATGCAGTGCTCCAATCAGTAGAATAAAACTATCATTCTGATTCTTTTAAACGCTAATAAAATGGGAAACAACAATAGTAACAAGTATGTATTGTTTTATCACAGTTTTGTTAGGTTGGTTATTCAGTATAGTCATTTAGATATTTATTGCGAGATTTATTATCGACAGCTAAACAGCGCCCCCTACGGTCATATAAGTGGGTGTATCACCAGAAAAAAATTCCTTTAATTTTAGAAAGGTTTGATGTAGTGTGTAAACCTGTCCAGAAAGGGCCGCTGTGGGTGCAGGTTTTCGTTCCAACCAAGCAGGATGCACACCTGATTACAACTCTGTAATCAGTTGGTCTTGGTTGTCAGTTACTCAGGTGTAGCTTCTTTTTGGTTGGGATGAAAACCTGCACCCACAGCAGCCCTTTCTGGACAGATATGAGACCCCTGGTGTAAAAAATATTACACACCATTATCTACCCAGTCTATATGACCCATGTATGGAAAATTTTTAAAGTTGTCATGGTTGTGATGTCACAAAGATTTAACACACTTTAAAAACAGGACAATAGTGATAAACAGCCTATTTCATTTTAATAGACTGTGATGTGGTCATGTAAAAAAATTGAATAGCAGACTGAATAAAGATTATTATTAATAATATTATTGTTTTTATTAGGTGCCTAAAGGTTGGTTCAAAGGTGTGTTGGATGGTACTGCAGCAGATTATGATTATGCCGTGTTGGAGCTGAAGAGGGCACAGAAGACTCGCCACATGGATCTGGGCATCATCCCTTCTGTTAAAACACTCCCTGCCAGCCGTGTCCACTTCTCTGGCTTTGATGATGACCGGCCCGGTAATCTGGTGTACCGCTTCTGCTCTGTGTCCCAGGAGTCCAATGACCTGCTGTATCAGTACTGCGACGCTAAGCCTGGCTCCAGCGGTGCCGGAGTGTACGTGCGGCTGAAGGAACCCGGGAGCAAGAGGAAATGGAAGAGGAAGGTGATCGGGGTCTTCTCGGGTCACCAGTGGGTGGACGTGAATGGACAGCAGCAGGATTACAATGTGGCTGTGAGAATCACGCCACTAAAGTTCGCCCAGATTTGTCATTGGGTGCACGGAGACTCTGGACAGTGCAAGAATGCCTGAGGCACCACCACTGAGGCCAGTCTGACTGACCACACCTCTGTCTATCTGTTAGCTTTGACCCTAGTGTTTCCCAGCCCTCATCCTGAAGCACCCCACCCTGAAATGGACAAATATGATGTTTTTGCCTGACTGTGACGCAGTCTCAAGTTCACAAGAACATTTATAAAGACCAGGTTTGAGAAGAAAACTTAAGACGTTCTCGAATGATCTCTTAAGAAAGTCCTCCAGGTTTTTACTGAATAGAATTGTCCAATCCAGGAACTATTTAAGGCATTTTATCTAAGAAAGTATATGCAAACAAAAAAACCCCACCTGTTTTTGAAGTAAATATAATAACATTTTAGAAGACATTTTCAGCCCCACTGCTTTGTGATTTCAAATCCAGTTTAATCACTTTATCAATATGCGGTTCAAGATGGAAAAGTGTAAAAAATGAGCCAGCCAGGAGTACTCCCCAGTACCTGACATCATAAAACTGGATTTGGACCAACAGCACTGCCACATGGGATTAACCAACAGAGGGAGCGGAGAACAGCGGCATATTTTGGAGGCTTTCTTGTCACCCAGAAGCCTGTTGATGTTCAGAACTGGCCTGTCGGTCGCAGAGACTCCTCACTTTGGCTTTCAGAATAGACTGTTGTGCCTTATTGCTGATAACCCACCCTAGCTGATGGAAACTTTAATTTATTTAATTTTGAAACTAAACTTGGCTATGAAAGGGCTATATGGAAATACATTCCTTGGTACAGTAGGCTAATGAGGCTAAAGAGGGCTCAGTAATGCCTTGCGAAAGTTTTTGGATGCAGCTTGGATTTTTTACATGTATGCGTTTTCCTCCTTCGTATGTGGTCAGTGTTGCTTTATGAAGGGAGCACAGAAATGACCTAGGAGGAAATTAGCTAGATTTGTCTCAATGACGCAGAAAATAATTTTTTTCTGAAAGAAAAACCTTTGGTATATACGTGAGGAGGTTTAAAATATTTTTTCTTATTGTATTTTTAGTTGATTTTGTACTGTTTGTGTTTTTAGATAACAGGTCATGCAATAGTTGTTGAAATGTTTTTGTGAGCGTTTTGCCTTATGAAATTTCAGCTTGGCCAGATTCGAGTTTGGCCGGTGGTCAGTTCTGTAGGTGTAAAGGTCTCGCCCACAATCGCAGGTGCTCGTGTTGATTCTTGGTGCTAATTTAAGATTTCCTATTAAACTTCTAAAGCCCCATCAGTGTATATTTGCATCCTGTACTGTAGAAGTGTAAGTATTAAATATGATAGGATAACTGATAAGGCAATGTTTTTTCTATTAAACATACAAAATGGTATTTAAGTCTAGATACCATATGAATGGAATATTGTGGGATATAATTATATAGATTTTTCCAAAATGTGTTTAAAGTTTGTTTTGAAGAACCAAATAAATTATAATTCGTAAGTGATGCTGTGGGAGGTGAAAGTGAGTTATATTCCCAAGGTTACTCTTCCTGACATGACGACCAGGGATAGCTATGAGAAATTCTGGGCTGAATGTGGGTGGGAATGTAAACATACACCCTAAAAATGCCTGTTTTTATAGAGTAAACCCTAAATATGCCCCAAAATGCATTATGCCTAAAGAAAATGTAAAGTTGTAAAAACTTTATTGCTTAAAAAAAACATTAGCATTAGTGGTTAGCATTAACAGCGTGCAAAGACTCATACACAAAAAAACAAGACAGCTCTCTGTGCTGATGCTCAGTTGTGTGTGTGTGTGTGTGTAAGTGAGTGGGTGTGGGAGAGGGAGAGAGAGAAAATCTGTTAGCATTAGTAGTTAACATTAACAGTGTACAAAGACCCATACACAAAAGAAACATTGAAATAACTCTCTACCCACATGTTTCGACAGGGCACAGTGCACTAATACTAAATAAACTGAAATAACTTGAAGATTTGGTGGGGGAAACTTTAAAACACTAAAATAGGAGGACAGGACACAGAGCAGCTTCTTTTTATGGTGGTTGACAACTTTTCAGTGTTTTACTGCCACTGCTGGGCTGGTGGCGGTAATACAGTTCAGTTCTCAAAAAACATAGCAAAGATATTTGCAGTTTCCGCGTTATTGTGGGGATTTTTGTGTAAACCGATTCTTTAAAAAAGATTCTTTGGTTCTTTAAAAAAATCTGCGTGTGACTTAATCCATGACTCCTGATCAGCGTAAAACTGGGGGTTACTGTATATACTATATAAACACTGAGTAATGTAGTGACGTCCACAGAACCGAGACAACAAGAAACAAGCAGCAGGATGTCTTCATCTTCAGTGTATTTATTGCATCTCAAAAGGCTTACATGCACCGGGTAAGGGAATCATAAATATATGAATAAATAAAATAAATAACTCAATTGGTCTGAAAAAATAAAAACGAGACATTTTCTCTGCCATTTTCTACCAATCATTTTACACAATAACCAAGGATTTACAGTTATCTGAGAAAAAGACAAGCAGAACATGATCTAAGTGGGAGCAAACAATACGGAACCGACTGCACTGGGTTTATATGTCATTACCGTAACACTGTTTAACAGTGAACTCTTCTGGAAACACACACATAAACACACACATACACACACACACACACACACACACACACACACACATCTACCACCTCTGAACAGCCTGGATTAGACCGAACAAATCTGATTGTAAATTTTAATAAAAGTAGATTAAAATAACCTGTTTTATTTTTCTATATGTTAATAGTGAAGAGATCTATGATATTTAATCCAGTATGAATCTGCAGTGTATCGTTTTATAATCTGACAGTAATATTTGTCAAGCAAGTTATTTTATAGTCTGACTAATTGTGGACTGATTTTAATCCAGTATGAACCTGCATTGTGTGTATTCTGTGGACTGAGTGGTCTGTAATAGGCTGAAAGCAGAGGTCCCTCAATAATAGCAGCCCTGTTGCAATCCAACTCAAGTTAATGGAATAAAAAATCTGCTAATCGCCCTGCAGTGTAACACTGACCTTTCAGTCGGGGCTATCTGAGTCAAACTGGGGAAACGATACACTTTATCACACCTGACAAATTACATACACTCCCTCCAGTGTGGGAAAACAAATCCAGCTCCAATAGGGCAATAGTCACCTACAGAAAACACTGCATTTTTCATCCAGATTTTGAAAGTATGTTTCAACATTACACTTAAGGGTTCTGGATCAACAGTGTGGTCAAAGGGGAACAGGAATGAACATTTTCCTCTACATTTATACAAAAATAACACCAACCAGCTTACATTTGGCATTTAAACAGCAGAAGCAATCCTGAAAATCAAAATACCACCAAGACCGTGGGCAATCCCAGGTTATGTTTTTTTTTCATTGGTGGACTCTGCAAAAGACCCGGAAAGAAATGTATTGTGGAATCCAGATAGGTAAAAGTGCAGAATATGTTATTCAAATAAACGTTGAGATCTTTCAGGATAATTACTTGCCAAATGAACATTGAAGGAAAGTCAGCTGACATCAATTAGTGTTATTAAAATTAATTTAGAGTCTCCAGATACATTAGCATGTAGCATCAGCCTATTCGTTTATCACTGGGCTCCGAGTTTCTTCATCATGGGACTTCTATCAAAAAGGTGAGGGAAAACCACGAGTAACCATTAAAACAAGTTCATGTTATCGAGAGGGTTTCATATATTAAATTTCAAAGCCCAGATATGACGCTCAGTTGTACATATACTTTGTATGTGTATCGCAATAAGTTATAGTCAATGTGTAAACAAATGTGTATATGATCAACGATGGGAGATGTTCACGTCATAATTTAATAATCAGATTCACATCAATAAGCCCATCCACAGATACAGAGCAGAGCAAAACGTTTTTCATTTTTCCGATTATATACAGTTACCTTCTGCAAAGGACAAGTTACACGCTGCTCCAAAACTGACATAAAACATGAAGAGTGACCCTGTGAGCCCCACAACTAACAGCTGGGGTAAAACAGGAGATTATCCACACACGCACACACATATACACACACACACACACACACACACACACACACACACACACACACACTCACTCTCAAACTCAGATGCCAACACTGGAAAAAACTCTACATACATATGCAATTTTTAACTGTTCCTTTTAAGTTCTATTTTTTTCAGAATTGTTTTTGTTCCATGTCTGTTAAAACGAAAGATCAGATCACATTGACATAAGCACACTTTCGCTTCTTTTTCTTTTTTTCTCTATGGTTCCCTTCAAAGTTTGTGCTACGACATTACACGGAGCGGGGGCGGGAGGCGGGAGGGTGCGAGTGTTTTTCAGGGTTGTGGCCGTTAACTGAAGGTGTGTAAACGGTCAGTGGACGCACCACTTTATCTGGAGCCCAGCACAGAAGAACTGGAGGAAGAAAGAGGAGGAAAAAGACTGATCAGATCAGAAATGGCAATACATTTAAGTGATAGTTTGCCCAAAAAATCAAATGTAATTTTTTTCTCTATGACTCAACTGTAACTGATCAGTAATATTTGGTGCATGAAAGTTGGTTATTCAATTTTGTGGTGGCTAATGAAAGCTTATATCCCACCATTATGCTGTCATCATGCTGATGCTTGCTTATGTGATTTCTGATTTCTGAGTATCTGACATACTGGGATGGTCTGATTGCTGTCCATTTGAAAAAAAGCTAATTATAAATGCACTGGAGACCAGAAAGTAGATTAAGAAGCACTGAAGACGCATCAAAGCTACCAAGTGCGTTTAAACAACACTGTGCAATGGTCTTGACACCTTGAGGATAGTTTCACATTAATATAACTAAATATACTAAAAACATCGAAAAAGAATAAATACAAATAACATTACACAGTAAACAGTGATTTTAAGTTCAGTGTATCAGTGTGCTAATTGTGGAGGCCCAGCATTACTTGTAGTTTCCATTAGAAACCTGGTTTGACTCAATCAGTCCTTCATTAAATTAAAACAGGAGCTGCTGATGACATTTCATGAATCTAAGCAACAGCTGGAGGCATTAAGGAGAAACCTGGACCCAAAATAACAACTATTTTTTCAAACCAAACAAATCTTGATACAGCTTTCTTATTTGTTTGCATTCATTCTAACGATAACTTTGCAATCAGAAAGACATTCTATCACACAGGCTTTTGCACACTACTGAACATACGCTTTTATCAATAAGCTTGCCTATCTGCCTACTGCACTAGACAGCATTTGGTTTAAAAATAACTCCAATCTAAAAGATCCTCCATCCTTCATTGATTATTAACTACTAGCAAGCAGATGTATCTCCACTTATGGAAATGCATTCTATTTACACTTGTGTTGACCCAGACTCATACATGTTACATGGTGTAAACTACCTCAAGGAGTGGGTGACTGTAAACAGGCCCACTGTTATCTATAAAGATGTACCCTATGCTTAGGGGTATATCTGTTTTTTGTAGATAGGACACCCAAAATTGTGGCTATCTACCATAACACTACAGTAGGCGTTCTGGAGATTGACTGGTGAACACTGCATCGCTGCATAATGTAAAAGCAGGAGGAGACAACTGTATGGTACCTGGAAGATTACAAGAAGTCCTTAATATTGAGGTCAGCCAGAGGGTCTTTAGGCTTCTTAGGGCTCTGCACCGCTGGACCTGGAGACAGCTAAGAACAACAACAAAAAAAGAAACAAATTAAGAATAATGAGCAAAAATGTATGTGTCAATATTACACAAAATAAGAGTATTGTGGTCAGGATTAAACAGTGATTAAACATATTAACAACATACAGTAAAACACACAATAATATTAGAGAAACAGTGGAGAATTAAGGAAAACATTTAATGACCTGGCATAGACTGTTGATTCTAGACCAGACATGGGCGTTTTAATCCGGCCCGCCGAACTCGTCCACGTTAAATTATTAAATTAAATTTTATTATAAAGACACCTCAATTATTTTACCTAGCTGTAATTCCCATTTTTCCCCAGCAGACATTGACGCTTGAGTGTGACGCATTACGGTTACTCTCTACTTCATTTTGTCGCTTTGTACTTTCAGCCCTTCAGTAAAAATGAGCGGACCGAAGAAAAGAAAAGTAGACAGTGAGTGCCGAGTGTTGAATAAAGAGTGGACAACAAAATATTTTTTCACTGAAGTCCAATCAACAGCTGTATGTCTGATACGCCGTTATTAAATTAATTAAATTAATTAATTTTTTAAAACAATTTTTACAATAAATTAAGCACAATGGTGTTTTGCTGCCTGTTAAAGGCCAAATCTTTTCATGTAATAGTTTTTACATTTAATTTATATTAGTTCATACAAACACCATTCTCCTACTCTGGTCCGGCCCCTCTGTCAAATTTTAGAAACCATTGTGGCCCGCAAGTCAAAAAGTTTGCCCACCCCTGTTCTAGACAAATGTGTTTGAATGTTTTGAGTGTGCATGTGTGTATGTATACATGAATATGTGTGTGTGTGTGCTTGAGTGTACAGATATTTACAGGGGCTCCAGGTGCAGCTGCTCCCGCGAAAGGTGGCCTCATCATAGGCTGACCCATCATCATTGGCTGGGGCATCATAGGAGCTCCAGCACCGGCAGCTGGCGGCACCATACCAAATCCAGGCTGTGCCCCAATGGCAGATGGCACCGGGCCAGCAGGGGGAGCTCCAGCAGCAGCTCCAGGAACAGCACCAGGCTGAAAAAACACAACGAGGTGAGCTTCTTAAATACACTAAAGTCACAGTGTAGCTGTTGCCTTCAACTGTGTTGAGTTGTCAAGTAACTTGAATAGGCTTCTTCATGTGTTTTCTGGGATTCTGTCATGATAAAATCAGTAGTGATGGCCATCCTGTGTAAATTTGATCAAACTGTTGTCATAAAGAGGAAACAAACCGCAGTTTGCAGCTAAAAATCATACCATCTGTGCTGCAGGGGTGCCCCAGCTGGTGGGTGCAACCTGTGGAGTCCAGTTTGCGCCACCGGTCAACTTCTTCTCATCCCTAATTCAAAAGGAATAGCAAACAGTCCATTTCCATTATATGGGACCTCCAGGAACCCATTCAACGCAATCAGAACACTCTAAATGAGCACACACTCTTAACCATCCGTCAGCCCATTCGCTCTAAATTATTTTGTCTAAATGAATACATCAACAGCTCTGCTGGTTAAACTGAATTGACAGTTGCCACGGGACTGAGAAATAGCAGCTAACATCACATTTAAACTGGAGTATAGACAGGACAAGTACATTAAGAGAACACACACATGCATGCACACACTCCACATATACAATAGGGTTGGGCAGACAGTGGTCTTACTTTTTCTGACTTCCCATCCCGAGATCTGCAAATGGAACAGAAACAAGTCAGCAAGAGCTTCTAAATAGCCCATCCAAATGATCTTATTCACACAGAGAATGGATTAGTCAAGCACTGAAAAATACAAGTTTAGAAAGCAGTGGAAGTGTTGATCAAGTTAGTCTACAAAGGCACTAAAGAACACAGAAAATTCTCTGTTGTCCATTGAACAACCCCCATCGTTTTACAGAGAACATCACACATCTTTGAAACGGCAAGTGCAGGGCAACCACCCTGTCAAATAAAGTCAAGAAAGTTAGTAGTCATTTCAGTCATATACACAGTACATATTAAGATTCATCTTGGACTATATCGCAACACAAGAACAAAAAACCTAAACACCACACCGCTACAGATGCAGACAGAACAAAATACCCAAAGAGCACATAGAGAACAGGAAAGAGCCAGAAAACCAAGAGCAGCAAGACAACAGGATAACAGTGCATTCTACATTATTATGATTATTATTGTTCAATATTATGACAGATAAGTGTGCAAACATGCAGAATAGAGGTGGACAGGAATAAATAATACTTGTGCAAATAACAGTGGCGGCAGTACAGATAATGTGCAGTATATAAGTAATAAGTAAGTATAAGTACTATATAAGTGATGGGTATTTAGAGAGACAGTTGTGGTGTAAGTTGTTTGTTTAAGGCCAAACTGTTCAGAGTGTGCATGAATTGTGTTTGCAGAGGAAGAGGTTCAGTTTAGGTGTGTGTATGTGTTTGTGTGTGAGTTTATGTGAGACAATAGGCAAACTGGCTGCTTCCAGCTACTTGCTGCCTTTGTTATTCTAACAGCACTGACTTACTTCCAACAAGGTTTGCAAGTGATGAGTCCAGGTCTCCGCCAATGGCTTTGGGTGGCGGAGCTGCAGTGGGCACCATAGTGGGCATCATGGTGGGCATCATGGTAGGCGCAGCAACTGGAACTACTGCTGGAGTTGCTGGAGACCCTGCTGAACCCATGGACGTCCCTCCGGTACTCTGGGGTGTTATAGTAGGCATGAGGAGCTCACCTAATCCATCGAACACTGTATGAACACATACACAGGTCAGATTAGTACACTCAGATTGCACTAGATCTGCACAATAATCTTCACTCAGTCTCGCGGGTCTCAGGGTCTTCAGCATCTTAATGATGTACTGAAAATGTTTGATTTATCCACTTACTGTTCCTAATTTTGCAATAAGAGACACTGGGAATCACAAGTCCACCTCAGGCTTGCTTAATAGCACCAGGAAATAATGTTGTTGAACAGAACAAAACATCCCTCATAGGACTGTGCAGCAGTGATAGACAACATTAAAATACTTTCTAACAGCTAATACATTAGAATAAATACAAGAAAGCCTTAAATAACTTCAAGCTTTTTTTTGTTTGTAAAAGATTTGTGAGCTAGTTAGAAGAAGATTGGTTCAATGTTTAGATAAAAAGAAGATTAGAATGGAGTAATTAAACTGATGTTAATAAATCAGATTATAAGTTTTACACATGTCAGGCGAGTTTCAATCAAACATTGGCAGTTCCAAAGTAGTGAAAGCCTGCATCTGGCATTACTGGGATTTTTTAAAAATCAAACTAAAAAGAGAAAATAAAATAAAAACTATTCTCACTTTATAAACCCTCTGTAATTCATAGACCAATGGCAATGCAGGAACAATCACATTGTTTCCTGTTACATATTAAGGAAATCTAAGATGGTCTGTCAGAAACCATTTCTGATTCTTAAAAAATGTTATAGTACCGTGTAGTATACACAGTACCACACGGAACATTGAAAAAAGGAACATTTAGAAGCACAGACTTCTACACCAGTGTTTCCCAGGTTAGCCCTTAGGAACTCCAAGCCATTCTGCGGTTTCAGTCTATTTCAGCTGTCAGTAGAAAATCACCTGACCATCTGTTCCAAGTGTGTTCAGGACTTCAAGAGTATGTACATGTGCACTGACTGTGGGTCTTTGGGGTACAAACCTGGTAAACACTCTCTGGGTGGACACACTTTTAACAAAGAACATAGTATACATGGCAGAACATCCTAACAGATAGCATGCGCAGGAAAACTGGATCACTGCAAAACACACAAGCACACGCATTCCATGCTGTGCAATATTTTCACCTATTACTAGCCCACATACACCTGATGCAGCTCATCAAGCTCTTCAGCAGCTGGATCAGGTGTGTTGGGGCAGAGAACTGAAACTGTGCAGGGCAGTGGGTCCTCAGGACTGGAATTAAAAACCACTGAAGTAACTGATACGTCAAACACTGAGCTTCACATCCACTAAACTCTGACACTATGGGGGAGACCAATTCTTTGACTACCATCCATCATCTACTGTATAAGCACTAACTGCTTGGGGATGGCTGAAACTAGAACTGAATTGGAACATTCATTCCATCACAGAGACAAACAAGAAAACACACAAAAAGCCAAACATTGTGCATGTGTGTAGGACAGCATTAGGCAGAGACAACTACATTCCCAGCATTCACGAAAATGCCATATAGCTCATGCTCCCGAGGCCCTGTGGAGGAAAAAAGCTCAAAAACTCACCAGAGGAAGCAAATCAGTGAGTCAGCAGAGTGAAGCAGCAAGAGAGAGACAATACAGAGAGGCAAAGAGCCAGAAAAGGGGGAAAAGAAAAAAGGAAAGAAAGAAAGAAAGAAAGAACAGAGGAGAGAGAGAGAGAGAGAGAGAGAGAAGAGAGTGAGAGAGAGAGAAGAGGCAGCATAAGAGAAACAAAAATGAAATATAGATAGAGAAACAAAGGGAGAGAGAGAAGACAAGATAGAAAGAAAAAAGGAAGAGATATAAAAGAAAAAAAAGAACAAAAGATAAACAGAAAACACAAAAGTGAAAGAAGAAAGAAACAGAGAAAAACAGAAAGGAAAAGAAAGGATAAAAATTGGGATAGCACAAGAGAAGAAATGGAATGAAGATAGAGAAACAGTAAAAGACAGAACAGTAGAGAGAGAAAAAGAAAGAAAGAAAGAAAGAAAGAAAGAATGAAAGAAAAAACAAAGAAGGATGTAAGAGGTAAATGTGAGAGAAAGCAAGTGAGCATCAGGCAAAGTGTGAAAAAGAGATGGAGGGCACCCAAAGAAAGACAGGACGAAAGAGAAAAAGAGGGAGAGAGAAGGCAGTGTGTGAAGAGCTCCAGTCTGTCAGTATTATATAAGTAAAGCAGTGGACTGTGGATGCAGCAGAGGTCATGCAGAAAGCAAAAAGCTCAGCATTAGTGGCAAAACACAGCCAGACCATTTACAGTGTCTTTGGAACCCCCACATGTAACCCAATGTTTCCTCCCACACACAGCTAACAGTGACCCCACCTGACGGGTCAAATCCTCCAGAGGGCGCAGTGGATGCCAGGGTGATGTCTACAGCTGTGGAGTCAGCAGGGCTGGAAGCGAAAGCATCGAAACCCGACTCCAGCAGGTCAGCCTGGGCTCCAGATGGCACACTCGCTGCCGAGGCTGCCGGCGGGACCGTGGGAGCCACTGGTGAAATCAGACCTACAGACAGCGTCAGCACAGGTCGTTTATAAGTCGAATTACTATATGCTGATTAGTACAATAGCACAAAATAGTATATTAATAATATTATTGAATTAAACGCTTATTGACAATTGGGTTGCAGGGACCATTAAGACTTCCCCAACACCGGCAAAAGACAAATAGCGCAACCCGCACGGACAAAAAATAACAGCGCGACCCACACGGACAAAAACAAAACACGCACGATCATGGCAGAATCAGAACAAGACACAACCACCACCGAACTACTCTATATCCACCTAGAAAGCGCTTGAAGTCTCCTGTGTGAGAATATTTTGGATACTCTAAAGTGTAAATACTCTAAATTAGATACTCTAATGCTATAGTGAAAATGTGAACATGTTCACCTTTTTGCACTTCAACTTGGACTGATGCTGTGAACTGTAAAGCTCTTATGTAGACAGGTTCTTTTATTGTCACTACATTTAAGTGTTTTAGCAGCAACAAATGACCTTTGTGCTGCCTATAGAGGTGTAGAGGTGCTATGCAGCAACTTTAACTGCATTTTTAAGTTAAACAGTGCAATTTATGTTCATCAGGTAGGTCTGAGTTGACTTTTCTTGCTAAAAAAACACATACAAACTGACAATATAAAAAATGTGTAGTTCATCAAAGGAGCTGGATGTGTTTACAGAGCAAGTTTACTTGAATTTAATTACAAATTCTCTGTTCCATAAGTGTGTTAAAATACAGTTCTAAATATCTGTTTGCCCAGAGATTACTTGATTTTTTAAAGCAATATCTCAGCAATAAATAGCGTCTGAAGATCAAAACCTTTATAGAACGTGTTTGTGTGATTTATATATGCTAAAAAAGTTGTGAAATAAATTCACATAAAATAACCTTGATAATCGTGAAACTGTGATTATTTCTCAGACTATAATCTTACCACCAAAATTTCTAATCGATGCAACCCTACTGGTAGTGCAGTTAATTAAAATTGCATTTAACTAAAGGAAACATAACAAATATAAATAAAAATCAATGATCTATTTTTATTGTTATTATTAGTGGTAGACTTCAGAATTTGGCCATTAAAAAATGTTCATTTTTAATGACCTTTCATTTTGGTTTTGCTCATTTTACTGAAGTTCACCAGCGGACCTCAGTCAACTACCCTCACTCATCCACAGTGGCAACATTGAAGTGCCTGTACCTCCGAGCAGATCTCCAGCAGCTGCTGTGCTTTGAGGTTCTGCTGCCGTCTCCCCAAAAGTGTCTGATAAACATCAGCATCCGTGGCATCCGCAGCGTGCAGCCGGAGAAAGGGGTAATTAGCATCAACACTGAATAAAGGCCAGACAAAGAGAGTGAGCCGGGAACACACACTTGTGCTTATCCACCACAACAACAACTAAAAACAGAGTTGTGGTTAGTAATGAGATTTCCAGATTATTAATGTCAATCCAGTATGAATCCACAGAATCTGTAGTTTTTACAGTATGACAGAACTGTGAGGTAATGTTAATCCAGTGTGAACCTGCAGTTTGTTTAGCTTTTACAGTATGGAGGTAAAAACTGTGTGTTGATTTGAATCTGCAGTGTGCATAATTCTTCCAGTCTGGCAGTAATAATTGTAGAGTGATTTCATTCCAGTATGTACAGTCAAGTCCGGAATTATTCCCTTTTATTCAATAAGCAAATGTAAATGTAAATGTAAATGTTCAAATGTAAATAAAAGCTGAGAAATATTTTTTTCCACAATGATGCCTCTTGTACATCATCTCATTATCTATTGGGAGATGCCTATGTCATTTCCAGTCAAGAAGAAACTATCTGGTTGAATAAAAGTATCGTGAATAATTTAGGTGCTTGACCTTACGTACAGTGTGTGTAGTTTTAGTCTGGTAGTAATAATCATGGAGTGATTTTATTTCAGCATGAAATTGCACTGTGTGTAGTCTTTAGAATGTAACTACGAATCTGAGGTAAATATAGATTTTAGAGAGTGACAATATCGTCACGGTCGCAGCGCCCGCTCCCTGTCTCCCTAGGTCCTCCTCTCCTGAATATTAGTTTCCCCTTTTGTCGTCCCTCTTGGTTCCCCTTTTTTCCCCCTATGTTCTGTTTCCAGCTCCTCGTGTCTCCTG
>JBBPDC010161951.1:0-18496 GCA_037974485.1 Hemigrammopetersius urotaenia | reverse complement strand
GCTGGGCAACAATTAAACATTTCAAACGTGATTAATCGCATTGTTGTATGCAAAATTCAATAATTACAAAGTAGTGTACTGTGCACGTTTCTAAAAGTACTGCTATACGAACAAAAGTGCAATACCATTTGGTTTGCAAACACTTTAAACTAATACAGAGCTTTTTGAGAGCAGTGTTCCCTTTAACACAGTTACACAGTTACAGTTCAAATATTTCAGTAAATCACACACGTTTTCTGTTTTTTTTCCTGAACAGATACCGGCAGAAACATTATTCTTTTATCAGGGAGCAGCTGAAGCAGTCGGTGTGTTAAGCAGCCATTGTCACTGTTAAAGTGAGGGGAAGCAGTCAGCACAGAAAAATATTTTTTTTAAAAACTGTATTACCATGTGATAAAGTAATTGTCTGTGTTAATTAAATAATGTGTTAACATGCCCAACACGAATAAAAAAATTAAATTTAAATATTTAAAGAGTTATATGTTATCATAAGTGTTATCATAACACTTTTAACATGTATGAAAACATATTCCTCACAGAGTAGTCTGTTTAACAGCCCAATTCTGAAATAGATGGTTTATTTAGATATTATTAAAGAGTATCATAATGAGTGTATCATTAAAATGATTATGAAAGACAAGTCTTTTTTTTAAAAATGTTTTTAAAGTACTCAGAGATAACTGAGCTTTCCTTACATTTTAAAACATAAATGTTTGATGTCCTATGTATTGCTACTGTAACATTCAAATGTAGAACTCACTCCCAGTCAGTACATTTCAACTATAGAAAGTGTTAAGTCTAGTGTTTTTCTGAGGGAAACCAACACGTGTATACATCCATCTACTTAACTGCTGCACTGCTTTTTTAATGAAGCACAATACAGGACAGTGGTCATTTACATATCAGTCTATATTTACACATATCAGTCCAAAGTAAACATCGTAAGTGGACCTCAGGGGAAAAATTAAAATATACGAATATTGTAGAATATGGACTCTTTAAAATAAAATAGCAGCCTACATTTAGCACCCGAAAGCGGACGGATCTTCAGAGAGTAGCTTTTTGTTTAAGTTTCAAGAATGCCCAGTTAAATGTAAAGCTATTTTATTATTTGTAATCTCACTTTCAAGCAAAAAACATTTTATATTTTAAACAGCAACAAGAACAACAGCCACATCTTTCTGTTTACCTGAGGGCAGTGACTCGATGTGACATGTCCAGTTCCGACATCTGGCTTGTAGTGATCAGGATTCTGCGCCCACGAAGCAAGTTCCAGAGAAGATACTCATACTCTAAAATGTAAGAAGGGCTCCGACTGGGCTGAGAAAAGTCCAGAGGCTGAATCTTGGACAGAGACCAGATGTATTTCTTCAACGTGGATGCTGCCTTTACGATCAGAGCTCAGGAAGCACGGGCCTTTAGTAAAGAGATTAAAGTTCGGATTGAGAGCTAATCCTTAAGGCACAAGCAGAGAAAGTTAATCCAGCTGTCAGAGGACTGTATACACACTATATGGACAAAAGTATTGGGACATGTGACCATTACACAAACAGGGAGTTTAATGACAAATTCAAATACATAGACTTTAATATATTTTTGGGGAGTTGAATTGGGCCATCAGGCCCAAACTGAGCTATTCTAACTGTGACCAACTAACTCCCTGACCAAATGGTCTCGGTTTATTTTAAGATGCCTTGTATGTATGTGCACCAGATCAATTATAATAGGTGGAGATGTGCCCCCCCCCACTATGAAATAATTAATTTCATCCCCCAATCGCTTAACTACAGAGTACTGTATTACAAATCACAATCACGTCCTACATTTAGACCAGCAAGTGAATTTCTGCCACCTAGTGTTGGATATTGGATTCTCTTTGTGTGGGACAACCAATAAATAAGGCCTGTGTGGAAACTGCTTTTGTCCTAGTTGCAGATATTATTCTCTAGTAAAAAACTAGGCTTTGTAAAAGTTTCCGAAGTTTGAAAGCTGCCCTCTTTATTTAAATATAATACATAAACATTTAAATAAAAGAAAATTTTTTGCAGCTTCCACCCTTCTTTGAGGCCTTTCCACAAGATTTTGGAGTTTCTGCAGGAATTTGTGCCCAATTTATCAGGCACTGATTTTGGACGAGAAAGTTGCAATCTCGGTTCCCGTTCTTCCCAAAGGTGTTGGATGAGGTTGAGGTCAGAGCTCTGTATGGATCAGTCAAGTTCTTACACTCCAAACTCATCCAGCCATGTCTTTATGGAGATTGTTTTGTGCATTTTGGCACAGTCATGCTGGAGTAGAAAAGGTTCTTCTCCAAACTGACTACACAAAGTTGAAAGCATGGCATTGTTCGAAATGTCTTAGTCTGCTGAGGTTTTAATATTACCCTTCACTGTAAGTAAGTGACCTAGCCCAAAAGTTTGTCCCAATACTTTTGTCCATATAGTGTATATTGTCTTTGGAGCTACAGCGCAAAAACCAGAGAAACAAACGTCAGAAATAAGACATGCACTGTTTCACCAGCTGTATTTGGCATAAGGAGGAAAGTAATGTATGTTTATTACTTTGCTAATTTTCTGTGCTGCCTCTGGGCTGACGTTCTTGTAGTTGCAAGCAGGAACAAATCTGCATGTTGCGTGAGACCGCTGCTCTGGGTCTATCGATCAACTCGGCCCAATTCTAGTCTCAGATTACGCAATCCTATCCCAACACTGAACGTCAGGGTTAGATCCATGGCCTACTCTCAGAGAGAAGTGTCTCAATGTGGACTTATGAGCCCCGTTCGTCAGTGTTCCATGCAGAAACAAATACACCCACACAGGACTAAGCACACACACACACACACACATGCACACACACACACACACACACATGAATGCACACACACAACTTTTTCTGACGGTGGATTAATAAGAGGCCGTGTTGTCTCAGATTTATTAGTAAGGTAACAAGCTTACTTTATTGCTTATCAAAAATTTGATTGTGTCTCTGATATTACCAAGCAATGGGAACAATAGTGACATTCTTTGCATTAGCCTTTTTTCAAGGCCCCCCAAAAATTCAATGTAGCAGAAAAAAGTCAAATATGCACTTTTTTCTGCTACATCATAGCATGTGCTTAAACGATCCTTGCTCCGAATGACCCATGAACTAAGCATTGTATTGACTATGTTCTCCATTAACGCAATACAAACAAGCACAAGTCTTTCATTTAAAAAAGGTGGATGGCTTTATTTGTACAGAGTACATGTACTGAGCAATTAAAAAAACGGAATGCTATGATTGATGAACTAAGATAAGGGTCAGGTGACCTCATATGGAATAATCTGTGATGGTGAACGGAATCCATGTAAAACAAATCAGAGATGCAAAAAAATAAAAACTGACAGTGAGGATGCCACAGATCTTTCATGCCCCAAAGATTTTTTGGAATTAAACCATCAGTTCAGTGGAGAAACTGACGCTCGTCTAACGGCTTGGGAAGTCTCCTTTTCCAAAACCTTCAACGCCACCCTGCTGGCCACCAGCCTGAATCCTGTTGATGGGAATGATCTTCATGGTTGTTTGCTTCATGGAGTACCAGCGGCTCTGCCAAGTGGCCCAGACTATGCCATTGTCGTAACCGTACTGACCAGCGTCCTTTGCGGTGTACTTACCACCTGTGGAGTGTCAAAAACACAAGGGCATCTTTTACTCGCATCCTTTTACTCTTTTTAACATCTATTTTATGTGCAATAAACTTATAAAGCAAGCAAACGCTTAATAAGACATTTGAGACACTTAGAAACCCAGGGCAGCTGGTGGTCTGGTGGTTAGGGAGTTGGCCCTGTGATCAGAAGGTTGTGGGTTTGAATCCCAGGACTGCCAGTGGCACCATTGAGGTACTCTTAAGTAAGGTACCTTCCCCAAACACTGCTTCCTGGGTGCTGTGATACCCACTGCTTGGTGAATGGGTTAAATGTAGAGAAAGAATTTCACACTGTTCTCACTGTGTGCTGTTGTGGGTTCACTATGAGGGGCCACTGCTTTCTGCTGGGGTCTGTTTAAGGGACTCTGTGCTGTTGTATAGGTGCAAACTTTTCATTTGTCACCACAGCACTCTGCGTTAAACCCATTCATCAAGTGAAACAGTGGGCAGCCAGAAACAGAGTGTGGGGATGGTACATCAGTGGCATGAACCCACACCTTCTGATTATAAAGGCAACTGCCTAACCGTTAGGCCACCAGCTGCCAGGACCTTTTGCTGACACTCTGCGGAAGTGCATCTGCCCTCAAGGCTCAATAGTACGACATGTCTGGGCACCATTTAACAAGGCCCATGGACTCATGGACGTCTTCACTCACCTTTGTAATATTTTCCGTTTAGATGGGCAGCGTGACAACGGTTCATCCACCACCCAGAGCCGTCCTGCTTAGCACAGTTTCCTTCGTACTTGTCATTGTCTTGGTCAGGGGTACTGAACTGCATGCCATTATGGGAAGTGTAGAATTTGTCGCTTGGGTCATCACCAAGATCAACCCCATCAAAAGCATCGCCGGCATCTCCTCCATAATAGTATGCGTAGGTCAGACGGTACTTGTCCACCTCTGGACCTACTTTGAACATGGCGTAGTCAGCGTACCTGTGGAAATAAGACATAGTATGAGTACTGTACGGTTTACACTAAACTCCCGCAGTGCTAGAATATAAAATACCAATGTTACCCCTGTATAGACGGTACCGTAATTAATGCACACGCGATTTCTTTGGTATGCACTGTCATTTTCTTTGGTATAAGCAGGTAAATAAAGTAATAAATACATTTTATTAACAGTAATAAAATTACAGGGCTGTAAGAATAACAAAACACTCAGCGAAACACTCGAGAAACACTCAGGAAACTGTTCTGATGCAGAAATTCTGGACAGCAGTTGCCAGAGATGCATCAGAGGGCAGCAGCCAATCAGTAGCAAGGAGAAATGAATAATGCTAAAATGGTATTTCATGATTTCAAGACTCCTATTTCTCTCATCAGTACAAAAATGTAGACACTTATATTGTATATGGAAATGTAGCTGCAATTTACATTTTTACATTACAAAATTATTAAATTATATTTTTCATAAAAAATGTAAAATTGCACTAAAATGCATGAAAGAAAAAAAAAAATATATATATATATACATATATATATGGGGAGAGAGAGAGAGAGAGAGAGAGGTAGTTACCAAAACCTCTAGAATTTGTAAGAGGCACTGGCTTTGTAACTGGTTTGTCCTGATTTTGTTTGGTTAGTTTGCGCTGATAAACTTTGCAACTTGGCTCTGAAGCCACAGAACAAAGGCCTGTCTGGCTTCTACAATTTACAAAATGTAATGTGGAGGACAGATAAAGGATTTTGCAGATTTGATAACTAAAAGGTCTGAGGTTTTGATTCCAAATGACAAACGATAACTGCTGCTTTTCATTATAACAGATTAAAGCCCAAACTATTGTGCTCCTGTTTCGAAAACATGGCTCTGTGTCAGCCATTTCTCACAAAGCCTTACTTTTTATTGCCTTCCCAGTCCACCAGCTCTATCCTGAGCACGTAAGGGACAGAGGACTGAACGGACAGCAAGTGCATCTTCTCATTGCCCAGCCAGAACTCAGTGGTGTCGTCAGGCGAAAGATAGCCGAAGCCTTCTTTGTATGGAATCCAGTTTTTGTTGAAGTTGACAGAGCCATCGCGTCTCTAGAAAACACACAGAATGTTGTTTCTGAAGATTCAAGATTCAAGAAGAGGTAACTTTACAGGAGAAGTAAAAGAAAAAAGATGTACTTCTGGACCATTTCTATTGCGTCTTTTGTCATAAAATGTGCCCACTATGTAAAAATTAAGGTTCTGACTATAGATTCCTGAAGGAATTTCCAATCCTAATACTTAAAAAAATCCCGTTTTCGGGGCATACCCTCTGCAGCACAGTCCATCCACGGCCAAAGCTGTCAATCTCACAGTAGACCAGGAAGGGCGCAGGTGCTCTTGCAGGCTGGACGTAGTAAAGGCCACTGACTTTGCCACCCTTGTTTGCAATGTCCTGGCAGTCTGAATGAGAAAAGAGATAAGGATCAGTCAGAAAAGCCACAGAATGCTTCTTGCCATAGAAAAAACACTATTATTATAGCTGACTTATTTACATTTACGGCATTTAGCAGACGCATGTGCCAATTGGTTAGGAGTTACAAACAGGAAACTACAGATTTGTATATTACAGATACAAACTTAAATAATAATACAGACAATTGTACAGATGAAAGGTATTTTCACAGCTGATTTCAATGTGCTAGCAAAAACTTAACCTTGTGTTTAGGGATGTAATTATTTCATGAGTTTATATTAGTTATGAAGTACTTTAATAATAGTAATCATATACTCACAATTTAAGTTTACTTCATATACATTTTTACTACAGACATATAAACACATTGGTGAGATCCTGCTGGTGTGGGTTTCCTCTCTTTCAATGCTAATAGCTCTCCCTTGTGGAGAATGTTCAGACAGAATATGTCTTTATGATGGCACTGCATGTTCCCTGTTTATTAGTCAATGCCAATTAATTGGAAATATGATTTTTAATAGATTTAATTTTTGCATTGGGTGATAGATTATAATCTAGTAGTCGTGGCAACCCTAATCATGTTACATATTGTGTATGTGTACACTAAAGCTGAGACTTTTCAAATGTGAAGAGACTTTTTGATGTTTTCTCCCACTTAAAGGTGTGTTATTTCTAGCTAGCAATAAGGAACTGAAGCAAAACAGAAGTTTCTTTACCTTTGCCAGTGACAGTCTGGATCACCACTGTGTCCTTGCACGGTATCTTGCACTTCTGGTCCAGCTGAAGGGCCAACTGTTTCAGTTCCAGCATTCGCTTCTCGTTGGCAGCCAAGGTGGACTGCAGGACACTAAGGGAATGAAGAATAAATAACTGAGAGGAGCATGCAAAGCTTCAACAGTACACTTTTAACAGCTAGATACATGTAGCATCAGTTTAAAGGTTAATTAGGTCCTAGTAGTAGTAACTGTGTTCTCCCTATAGGGAAATACATTTAATTGGTACATTTAATATTATACATGATATAAAAAATATATATGACACAGTTGAATATAAAGTTTGATCATTTTGTTCATTATTGGTTTTATTCAAACGACACATTAGGCTGAGGGAAGTAAAGTTAATACCACTGTGAATCTGAATCTTGGAGGACGTATATATATTGTTACTGTCTGAACACACACACACACACACACGCATATATATACATTAGGGTGTCGAATTAAAAAAATATACACTGATTAATCACACCACATGACTGTTCTGTCAAAACATGCTACCCATCAAGATGTGCATGCTCATGAATCTATCTGTCTATTTAGGCTATTAATTGTCTTGAACTGCACATTGTCTTGAACTGCAGCTTATAGATGGACTTAGTTCTACCATTGTTCTTACTGAGGCAATTTTTCCCTCAGCATAAATGTGATTAATTTAGATGAATTAATCAGAGAGCTTGTAATTAATTAGATACATTCTTTCATCGTGTGACAGCCGTAACATTTATACACAGAACATGTGACCTGCAAGATACTCACTATATTTGCTCCTCCTGAGCTAGAATGGTTTTCTCAAAGCGAATCACATCATCCATCATATTTGTCGATTTCTGAACGTATGTCTCTGCGAGAGATTCAGAAATAGTGCTGATTTATTTGAATGTACATCCATATAAAACTACTAAGTATAGTCAACTCATTCACACTGTAGCATCTGCACCCTGATTTGAGCTCAGTAGGAATTTAAAAGAGCTCTTCCACATTATTTACAGTGTTAGGGAGAACGAGGCTCATTACCTGGTGAGGACTTCTGAGCCTGCGTCTCCGAGTCTTTCAGGTAGACCACTTGGTCCTGAGCTCCTTTTGTGAGGTTGCCGATCTCCAGCAACTGTGCTTCCATGTCATTGAGGTCCTTCATCACACCCGGCTTATACTTATCAAGATAATCTAAAACCCCACACGTGGTGGGACAATATTTCCCCTGAAAGAGACACCATGATCATCTTAGTGCTGCATTAGGAGTGCTGCATTTCAGTGCTAGAGCTCTTGAGCATTCAAAAGGTCATAAATTGTGGTAGTAGCCTAGAAACACTAGTCTGTGAACGTGAACAAAGTTCAACCCCCCCATGTTCTACCATTGTGTCCTTGAGCAAGACTCTTAATCCTCAGTTGCTCCAGGGGGACTGTCCTGAAACTAATGACTGTAAGTGGCTCTGGATAAGAGCGTCAGCCAAATGCGCCCTTTACCCTTTATACGATTGTTTATAATGTTACTAAAAAGCTTTTTCTATTTGATCTACGGTAAAACTACATTGTGGACGCAAACTAGAAAATGTGGATATTAATTCAATAACAGCTTTATTCTTGCTTTTATACAACCGTTTTGGACACATACAGCTCTGTTTAGCATTCTGGACAGACGCATTCAAAATTTCTTAATGTCATTTATAGTTTCCTGGCTGTTTTTACTGCAGAAACGTTTTTGGCTATGTACTGTCTTATTTAAACACAGTAGATTGCCGTAAAAGTTTATATTTAATCAGATAAAAGTCAAGCATCACTCCTCTAACGATGCTCACTCCCATAACCGGTTTGGTTGCGCACAGAGAAAAATACGTAGTTTGCGCAGAATACGTAGTAGCATGGCATATGAGTGAGAAAGTAAGTTGGCGTACGCTTGCCTACGCCATTCCAGACTCATTTTTTATGCAATTTTTTACATTTTTCCTACAGTACAGTGTACATTTATGTCCTTTTCTTTTTAGTTGTGTTTTCATGGTTTCACAACCGTGTTAGGATAGGTGATAAGTGACTTAGGCTAGGATGTGTTTCACTGTCGTAGGAACGGATCTCTGGACCCTCTGTAAATAGCTGTTATATATGAAACGTATTAGAAAACTGGGTGGTGCTTTATGTGTGCCTATAAATATTATAATGAAGGGGTGGAACTTCTCAGTGTTGTTTGCAGTTTTGTTCGTATTTCTTTATCTACATTTCATGTTTTGATATTTGAATCAAAGTGATGTTAGTGTTTCAGGACTTTATCCTGTAATGTTTGGACACCTTTGCAGTCTTAAAGTGAGTCATAAGTGCACGCAACTGCTGTAAAGGGATATTCAGTTCTTAGCGATGTGACCTTATTCATGACGTTCAATTCTTTTTATTAATGTTATGGTACAATTTTTTTAATATTTTACATTTCCATTTTATATTATATAATAGTAGGGATACTGTAGATAAGCCATAAATTACTATCATTGTAAACTAACAAATCTGAAATGTTGTAAATTTTATATTTGATGTAGTTCTTGTCTCTGTGTCTCTATGGAGCATTTTCCTCTGTTATCAATAAAACATAATTTCCTCTGTTATCAATAAATAAATAGGCAAATAAGTATGAAAACTAAACTGATAATATGTATTATATTAAGCATCATAATTAGTGCTTATCACTAATTTTGTGCTATAATTTTTGGTTAAATGTGCAATATACTTGTAAGGTACTTACAAAGCCGTCATTTGGATTACATACATCCTGGGGTGATGAGTAATCACCTCTGTATTGCTGTATGACAAAAAAAAAAAAAAAGTCAGTTCATCCTTTAGGAAATATAAACAATTTGTGCCACTTTTACCATATTCAGTGGGTAAAAATGACACATAAATATGTTTTACATGTAGCTCCGTATCTCTTCATTTGTGTGAGTGTGTGTGTTTTATCAAGTTAAAGTTGTGTGTGAGTGTGTGTTTTATCAAGTTAATCAAAGCTAAATGTTACCCTAAAGCACAGATTCCCAACCCTAGTCCTGAATCCTTCACATCTAATCCATTCAGTAAATGTTCATTAATGAGCTGGTAATTTGAATCAAGTGTGATAAGAGCTGGGAAATTAAAATATTAAAATATGCAGATGGCTCTGGGACCTGAGTTGTCCTGGAAAACTTAAAAATTTTAATTTAGATCTAGAAGTGTACAGAACCTTTTAATGCCTTAAACTGATTTTAAAGTCCTTCAATTTAGGGGTTCTGTCAGACGCTTTTACACTTTTACAAAAAAAAATGTTTCACCAAAGGTGTTTTGAAAAAACACTTTATCTTTAAAAGGTACCTCATATATATTTAAACTGAACTACATATGGCTCCCCAAAATGAGCCTGTTTGATTGACATATATGAGCTTAAAGAACCTTTTAAAACTTTCAACAACTGTCAAATAATATAAAGGTTCTAAAAAATGTACAGTATAAAAAATAATTACATCAACACAGTTATTGCCCCCAAGTTTACGCACCTTTGCTTACAATTGTGTTGATGTGAATTTATCCATGTCTATACACGCCATTATCAAACACAGTGGTCATTCAGTGTGTTTTTCAGGAATAGAATAAAAAACGTAAGCATAAAAATTGTAAGAAAAAAAGGAATAGATTACAAGAAATTAAAGAATACAAGGAAAATCAACAAAAGAAGATTCTTCAAAAGAAGATTCATTTTTGCGGATATTTAAAACACAGCGGAGGAGAATAATGCAGTTTTAGCAGCTTTTTAAAGTTCATATCAACGTTTCCTTCGACAAATAACATCGGATCCACTTACCGCTAACGTTAAGGCGCACAGAAACAGAACGGAGGCGACCGTACGTAAGAGAGTGGTCATTTTTTGGTCCCGCAGTTGCAGCAGCAGAGCTCCTTGTGAGTGTGAGTGACCGGCGCTCCTGTGGGATATTTATCTGATCAAGGTCCACTTGCAGGGATGGAGATAACGGAGGACTGAACAAACAAGCCATTCCATCACAAACTGCGAGCATGAATAAATAAATAAAAACAACAGGGGGGGAAATCTCCTCCCTCTTTTTACTAACAGCCTGACTCACCTGCCTTACCATAACTTCACCAAAAATTAACTCATAGACTCAGCAGAAACTGATGTCCTGATGTCCAGCACACGCTGTTACGCTGAGCGGACTCTGAGGTCACTTCAGAGAAACGTTTTCAGAGTTTGAACAAGGGCCTGCTGTCATACCACTAAAAAAAGGGACTTTACAGGACATCACATTACATTACAGTCATTTGGCAGACGCTTAATACGATGAAACACTCAAGTTTCAGGACAGTATGAGAACCAGAAGAGTGCTACAATCTGTATGTAGGAGTAATGCAAGAAGATAGATAGAGCATCAGGAGAGGGGATGCTCTCTGAAGAGAGGTTTTTGAGGATAGGGAGGGATTCTGCTGCTCTTGTTGGCTTAGGCAGTTCATTCCACCAGCAGGGAGTCTGGACTGGGTCAGCAGTAACTTACTCCAGGTTCGCCTTCCTCAAAAGACCACCAGACCTCTACATTATATTACAGTACATTCTTTTGGAAGACGCTTTGATCCAAAGAGACTTAAAATACGAGGAAACACTCGAGTTTTAGGACAGTGTGAGAACCAGAGGAGAGTGCTAAAACGTATGTAGGAGGAATGCAAGAGGATCATTAGGAGAGGAGATGCTCTCTGAGTCTTCAGGAAGTTTTTGAAGATGGAGAAGGATTCTGGTGCTCTGGTTGCCACCAGCCGGTAACCAGGAATGAGACCAGTCTGGACCTTGTGTGCAGGGATGGCAGAGCCAGACAATGTTCCTGGGAGGAGCGGAGGGAGCGAGTAGGAACATAAGACTGAATAATGGGGTAAAGGTAGCTGGGTGCCGACCCAGATGTCTCTCTGTAGGCCAGAGTTAGTGACTTGAATGTAATTTTAGCGAAAGAAAAAATTTTACTTTCAGTTTTAGACCATTTCCATTAGTGTGTTCATCATGAAAGGTATACAACTAAAATAAACAGTAGGAATAGAAAACAGGACAAATGAATGTAAGCTATTAATTCTGTGGTAAAAGTTTGTCCTCTGAAAAGGATGTGTGCTCATACATCTCATACGTGCACTATTTTCACTTCAAGAAAACTTTAGTTTTCGCACAATTTTAGATAAGATTGACAGGGTCGCTATCTATACTTGTCGACATTATATGGACATAAGTATTGGGATGCCTGACCATTACACCAACAGGGACGTTAATGACATTGCATTCAAATAAATGGACTTCAATATAGTGTTGGTCCTCCCTTTGCAGGCATAACTGTTTCCACTCTTCATGGAAAGCTTTCCACAAGATTTTGGGGAAAAATATCTTGGTGTGTTGAAGCATTAAGATTTCTAACCCAAACCCTGAAAAACAAATACTTTCTAAACGTTCAGTTTCAGACCATTTCTATTGGTGCGTTCATCATGACATTTCTATAGGTTGTGAAGAACGTCTAAACCCTGTATCTCCATTTCAGCTGCTCTTCACAACCTGCAGCAACAGCACCATTTTAATGATAATAGCACAAATATCTGAAACTGACAATTAACTTATTGGTGTTGAGCTCTGTGGTGGATGTGCACTTATTTTCATTTTGAAAAGCACAGAGGTGCCAAAACTTTTGCATAGGGCCAAATATCCTGTAAGTAAACTCATATAAAACATTTCTATTTGCAGCAACAACAAACTCATCTGGTTTTACTTTAAGTGCTACATCAGCAGCTGATAGCGTAGTGGTTTGGGTGTTTGCCCCCTCCCCCTTAGGTGCTGTGTTCCTGGCTGCCTGCTGCTTCACTTGGGTTAAATGCAAAGGCAGAATTTCACACTGTTCATGTGAGACTATAAGGGACCATTTCACTTCTTCTCCATACCGTTCCCTACCATGTACATCACATGTGAAGTGGGGACGGGGGAATTTAAAATGTTTAAACTAAACTTTTAAAAAATGTATTCAGATTTTTTTTTCCAGAATAAACATTATACTAAATGTGTCTGTGATTCTGAAAAGTGAACATTGATAATAGCGAACAAATGTGTAGGATATTCAGCTCTCTTCCTTTTCTTATACACACAGACACACACACTCTCGTCAGACACACACACTCGTCACACACATACACTCGTCACTCGTCAGATGATCTGTAATGACAAACCTTGCAGAGTGATTTCATTTCACTAAAGTCAGTTTATGTGGCAGTTTATTTATATATAAGTAAATCCCAAAGGATTCTCTTTAAAACTCTCAATATCGCTATTGGTATTGGAATGATAGCTCTGGCTTTACTTGATACTTGGTGTTGGCCTTTCCTTGTGTGAAGACTAAATTTCATATTTTCTATCAGTATGTGTATGAACCCCCTCCAACAAAACACCCACAATGTGGTCAGACGATTCTTGGCATAGCGCAGCTGTATATAGTCATATGTAAAAGCCTGGGAGACCCATAATCAAATAACACTACAAGTCAGTAAAAGTCAGGATAAGTTAACATGGTTTTAAACATTGGGCAAACTTTTGCATACAATAGTACAGATTTCACCCAACATAAATGATTCTGAAGGCCTGCACAAATTTTTCTAATGTCCTGCTTTCATCTGTTGGAAAAAGGGCATAAAACAAGATCCAGGCTTTGTAAACTGCTACTACTGTGTTAGCTATGCTATGTACTTTTGCCCACATTTAAAGTGAGTTTTAGAAACCACATTAGCGAGTCCATTTCACATTACTGAACAATTTGATGCAGTTTGGGCTGAAGTATGTGATGATTTAGTCAGCAGTTTGCATGATGTTAATTGCATATACTCTCAATCATGGGAGCCAAAACCATTATAGTAGTATAACCATTAACCCTTATAAGCATTAATAACTTTTCAAAATAATTCGTTTCGTCCCCCCACTTTTTCAGTGAGCATCATCTCTCCCACATGAAATCTAGGTGTTATTTTAGATGATGGTTTGGGTATGTTTCCCAAACTTGCAGGTACATTTTTTAAAACATCAGAAAAAATCCATCCATTCCTTACGACTGATGCTACTCAGAAACTTATCTAGTCCCTTTACATCTCAAGACTGGACAACAGTACACTCCGCGCTGGCCTTCCTCCCAAACCGTGTCATTAACAGTCTAGTTTAAGTTTGAGTTAGATGTTTTCTTGCCATTCTTTAGGCATGTGATGAAAACCTAACCCAGCTAACTTGTTAGCGATGGTCTGGTACACTTTCATGTTTCATGTTAAGGATAAATCTGTTAGCGTCATAGAAAACTCCCACTGAAATTTATCTTCAGCCCAAACAGACAGTAGTGCTTGTATTTTGTCGACTTCTCAGTTGTTGATTAGTATCTCCACTGTTGTCTTTTGAGCTGACAGTGAAAAACAATGTCCTTTTTTCATGCAGTGAAGACAATTTTTCAACCAATCAGAAAGCAGCTCATCTGCAGCCCACTTTCAGCCCTGCCATCGAGCAGAGCCATGACAGCTCAGGTCCAGCTCACTTTATTAGCAGTGGAAAAACATTTGCCCGCGATACAGCACGGTTCCTTGTGCTAGCAGAAAGCACTAGTAGAGCATCAATCACAGCCCAGCTTGACCCACCCGTTCTCAAATGTCAAAGGTTCTTCTCAGTTTTGTGGTGAATTAGTGACTGAAGACCCATCTCTTCAGTGACCACTTAGGATAATAACAACATCTACAATGCCTCCATGTTCTAAACTAAATTAGCGAAAAAGAAACATCACAACTACAATCAGGTCCCTTCTTTGTGTGATCTGAGCGGATCTGGCAGGGCACTAACTTCAACATAGAATCTTTGCTAGCAGCTTTTACTTATCCTGGGACACGTTATCTTTGCAGACTACAAAGCACCCATTTAGGTCTCTCTGGATAAGACATTATTAGCCTTCTAGCTCCAGTGAAAAATTCAAGAACTGCATTTCAAACACAAAACATGAATAAAAATACAAAACATGACACAAAACAAACACTAAAGTTACAAGGAGGAACTGTAATTTGAACTGAACTGATATAAATTGTGCAGTAGTGTATAGAGACCCCGCTCAATAACACGCGTTGCTGCACACACAAGTCCACTTCTGCTCAGGTTGGAGTTAATGATTACTCTGTCTGAGAGAACAACAAATGTCCTCTAAAACACACAAGCACACACACAAACCAGCCACCCACACAGGAACGCCCACAACGACCCCGGTTTTCATGTTTGAAGACACTGAGTCATTTGTCACTTATCATTTTACTGGCACTGACAAATTCAAACAGTTCTTCACCTGCTTAAACAGATCTTCCCTATGATGCATAGCCTGAGTTCTATAAACGATTAATTCCTTTTTTTCTAAGAATGCAGCAAATTCTTGATTTACTAGTCAACAATAATTTAATGCGAATCAGTCAGTGTTTCATGTTTTTGAAAACAACAGGTTTTTCATGGATAAACATAATGTATGAAGGAATTGATGAACTTAGCTGTCTTTTTTATAGAAAGCCTATTATCAGGGATTGACATAAGTGGTACGCAAGGTCACATAGACGTAAGTCTTCACAGCGCAAATGCCTAATTTGTGAATTCATACCACGCTGAGACATAGACCCTCCCCTTCGGAACCACGCCGAGAAATACCCCCCGGCATGGACACCCCAGCCCCTGACCCATGCTGAGACATAGACCTCGGCCTGCACCCCCCCACCCCCACACCACGCCCGAGACACAGAGAAACATTTGGTGCGTAATTTGGGTGTGTACCACTATTCATGTAGGTACTCATTAGAGTACTAGAGCAAAAAATAATGTCGGCTATTATATTATATTATTTAATTAATTATATTAATTACATCCTGATTATATATTATTGAAAACAGTGATTCCAAACTTTTGAACCATAATTTAAAACTTCCGAGCTGTGTTCCCAAACTTCCGAACAGTAATTTCAAACTTCCTAGCGGTGATTCCAATCTTTTGAATTATGAACCCAAACTTCTGAGCAGTAATTCCATACTTCTGAACAATGACTCCTATCCTTTGAACTGTGGTTCTGTTCTTTTAAACTGTAATCACAAACTTCCGAACAGCGATTTCAAACTTTTGAGCTGTGATTCCAAACTTCTAAACAAGAATTTTGAATGGCGAGTCCAAACTTATCAATTGTGATTCCATTAGGGACTTCTGAATAGTGATTTAAAGTTCTGAACAGTGATTCCACACTTTTAAAACAATTCAAAAGTTTATTAAACATTATTTACATTAGAATCTACCTGTTTAGTTTATTTGTTTACTTGGGGCTTAAATACCTCAAGTAAATCCTGGAGAGAGCCTGCAATTTAATAACACCAGGTGTGAACTTCAGACAACCTGATAACTAAATATAAATTAATTTACTATAAGAACTAGATCATAAGAGAGGGCGTTTTGACACTCCTGCTCAATATATTTTTTCACCTCCTCCAAGCTTACGCCATTTCTTTGTCATGGATCAATGTCACCGTGTTTGGAAATAAGCTGAAAATTGCAGAAGAAAACAACTGAGTCTAAGCTCCAGGCCCTTGTTTACTGCAGTCCAACATGACTATTTTCCCAGCCCACATCAATCTCAGATGAAAGGTCACTCGTTACTTTTTGTGACGTCACAGTGCAAGCTCCGCCCCTTTTAAATGCCTGCTCTTGTCTTCAATTTTAAAACATTTTCCTCCACAGCTGCAACCCAGGCTTTCCCCAACGCTTCCCAAGTGTTTTCTGGTTTTCTAACTGGAATAAATGGAGAAGATGTCACATGTCAAGATCACTGGTTCAATAAGAGTGGGCAACACTAAAAACTACTCCTAGAAATAGATGGAAAGATAGATGGTCAGACGAATAAATGGACATACAGACAATCACGCAGGCAGACAAACAGACTGATGGCAGACAGATACATAAACAGACAAACCCAGCCAGCCAGCCAGAGAGACAGAAATAGATTGGCTGATTTATTGATTGATTGATTGACTTACAGACAGACACACAAACACACAGGCAGACAGACAGATAGAAAGAAAGATAAGCAGAAATGTATACCCTACAGGGAAGGCGTAATGATTGTTCACTTCGGTGAACAAAATTCCCTTTTTTCTTTAAAATAAAAGTGTGTGTGTGTGTGTGTGTGTGTGTGTGTGTGTGTGTATTAATCTCTTTTTTGAATAAAACCCAAATGTAGCTCAAACTTTCTAAAATCTGCTTTAAAAGTTATTTGCATATATAAAGAAAGGACTGGCTGTATTCAGAGGCCAGTATGAATAAAATATATGATATGAATTACATACAAATTAATTTGTTCTTTCATTTTCTCTAATGGCTTAATCCTTACTAGGGTCGCAGGTACCTAACCTATTAGAGACACCGCAAGGCGTGCACACACACTCACACACTATTCACTCACACACTCACACCTACAGTCAATTTTGGATCCCCAATTCACCTCACAAGCATATCTTCGGAAAGAGGGAGAAAGCGGAGACGCCAGATAATTTATTTATGAATGTATTAAATATAATTTTAATTATAATTTGTTAAATGTGATCATAGTCTATTTTATTTATATATGACAATGTACCCCTCTTTGTGATTACTTTGATCAGTGGCAACCTGCAGTCTGCTCAGGGCTTTATAATCACATTCTGAACATTCTCTGCAGGTGAGAGCTATTAGCTATTAGACTGCTTTCGTGTGTTGCTGATGTAAAACTAAGTGTATATGATTACCCATTTAATTGCTACATTACTGGATTACTAATATATTTAGTTAATATAGAGCCCTAATGCTAATGAATCTATCAAACAGGAGCAGAACATGCAAGTTTGTGTACATGATCATATTAATCACTATTCATTGTATATTATCACTGTAAAGACGATTCTTTTGTTTGCTTTTTAATCTATTTTAATCAAAATAAAATGACTTTTGCCGACGTTTAAAAGATCTTCTGAGTTTTGATTACATCACTATGCACCAGCAGGCAGGAAAATATTATGTTAACCAATAAAATAAATTTGGGTCTTAGTTCAGCGCAAGAAACAATATCTGAATATACTAAGAGGCAGTCTAAAGCACTATTTTAAATGGAGAAAATGATCGTCTACAGTAGCAAAGGTTAACCACTAGAGGACGGAAACAGTCAATGTTTATCAACGTATCCTAAAAAACGTGTCTTGGGATAAAAACTATTTTAATTGTAATATTTGTTATAAACTTTACACTGATCAGCCTCAACAACTAAATAACTGATAGGTGAAGTGAGTAACATAGATTGTCACGTTACAGCGTTTTCTTCCATACCGGTGTACAATATTCCTGGTTTGAACCAGTTAGTACCCAACAAAAGTGGTCCAAAGAAAAACAACTCGTGAACCAGTGACAGGTTCCGTAAAGCACAGTGCTGTGTGTATTGACCGAAGGCTGGTCTGTCTGGACTGGTTTCACAGAAGAGCTACTGTAGCACAAAAAGGTGTGTCAGAACATACTGTACATACGGTCAGTTTTAGGACCTCTGCTATTCTCATTATACATGCTTCCCCTGGGCGACATCATTAGAAGACATGGGATTAAT
>JBBPDC010161909.1:0-18504 GCA_037974485.1 Hemigrammopetersius urotaenia | reverse complement strand
GATGCCAGCCTGTCTGTCCCGTCCCTGCGCACTAAGAGGCAAATCAGAGTGTGGGCCTAGCAGCCCCCACTCTGACACACGCCATATTGTTCAGATGACTTTTTCCCTGAAAATGTGGTAAAACATGTATTAAAATGTTCTGGGCACTGAACAATTAAAATAGAAAAACTGACCCTGAACTTGCCTTAATAGAAGTTAATAAATAATTTGTTGTATTTACGGAATAATTGATAGAATTTAGAAGTTAAAAGTTCATAGAATAATTAGTGATAAGATTACTACCTGACTAATGCACCTTGAGATGAACCTTGAGATAAAGGGGTTAGCTTTATTAAAATATGAGTTATGGAACTGCACTCCAACCTGTGCCGAGCTCGTAGCGGAACTCTACATGGCCGCCCACCATCGAGAGGGCGACAAAGTCCTCCACTTTCATCTTCTTTCCACCGCTAAAGAACATCAGGCCATCAGGGTCCACGGGTTTGAATTCCATTTCAATGCGCAGGTCGTTGTGGATGTTGGTAAGAGGTGGGTATGTGATGTACGACTCCTCGCCGTCAAACGAAGGCGTTGTCACCAGCGTGCCTGTACATGTGAGGCTTGTGAGATCTGTGGTTCATCCAATCTTCCACACAATACTGGAACAAACGGAAAAAAAACTACTCCTTACCTTCCATGCACTTGTTTCCATACTTGCCGAGGTGGCAGCGGCAGTCGTAGCCTGTACCGGAAGGCCGGTTGATGCAAGTGGCATCTGGGCCACAAGCCTCTGTGGATGGGATACACACATGCAAGTAATGTAGAGATACAGAAATGTTACCATGTATGGAGTCAGCAATTGTCTATCCCAGTGTTCCTGTGTTTTTAAACAATTGCATACAGTTCAATGCAAGGTGTACAATGCTAGTTCACCATTTCGGGGTCATTTATGGTCAAGGATAACCTGTGGTTGAGTTTTTATAACCAGTTTAGGTTAAGGTCTCCTCCTATCACAAGATGCTACCAAGCTGGGAGGGAAAGGGCTAGTATGGACTTCCACCCAGGACACATGAAGCACCAGCACATCTTTTCAATCTGGTACTAATGCAAATTCACTGGACAGCTCAACACGCGTGGAGGAGAATGCTAACTGCCAAATGTGTTGTGTCAGCGATGTACAAAGTGATGGGGGGCATCCAACCCAACCAGAAAGAGCAAGGGTGATTTTCCATGAGAAAATGTTAAGTGTGATTGTGTGGTTGGATGCGCCTTTTCTGATTCTCTTAATTCAGCGAGCTGCATTTCACCACTAACCCATCAAGAGGGGGGTTGGCTTACTGTGCATTATAAAGCCATAAAAACAGGTGGAGTGAACCACTCTAACCCAAAAACATGTGGAAAAAGCGCACACAGCTCCATTCACGGTCTTATTATTTTTGAATTAAACCACAACAGTGACACGCATCTTTTTTTATAACTGACCTGAGCTTTAGTATCGAAGTCTGTTTATGAGTCTGCTATATATTTAGCTCCCCCATTTAATATAGAGATGACTCTACCACAAAAACTCGGCTCCTGGTGAACCGATCAAAAATCTGAATATACGAGCAATGCACTGGTATAGTTGTGGAATTGAATTTGTGACATTTCAATCACATTTGTGTTACTGCCAAATTACAGTTTCGTATTTGTTTGTTCTCTGTAAACGATGTGTACTCTTTCTCAATTGGAATAACTGGAGGTGTTCAGACTATGTAAACTGTTTATAGTGGACCTATACAGTCAGTGTCATTAATTACCACTCACCTGGATGGCAGTGCAGGGATGACTGATGCTGACAGTTGCTTCCAGTGTATCCTCTTGGACAGTTACACTTATACAGGCTGGCCAAAGAGTCGTAACATACTCCGCCATTCTGCAACACAAATCAAGAGTCCACCACAACAGTGCAAACATTTCAGCACCCAAACATGTGCTGGAATTACCGCCTTAAGCAGAATGGTTTAACAATGAAAAGGAGTAGATTTTTTTACAATTTTCTTTTGGTCATGGTAGGTCTAACCTGACATGGGCGGTCCCTGCAGGTGGGGCAGTTAGTAACACCAGTAGAGCTTCGGTCAAGATCCTTAAAAATGACTTCTTCCCCTTGGATGATCAGCTGACTGATACAACCTGGAAGAAGAAGGAAAAATATAAAGTCAAAACTCTCAGTCCAAAATTGCTTTTTAAAGACTTGAATTTGACTTGGATATGATTTTTCAACATCTGTACAGCAGGACAAAACAAAAGCAGACGTCGGAGACGTTTTTATTAAAAAATAAGCCGCGGATTTATTCCTTACCGACAAACCCGGTCTTGAGCTCCGCGGTTTTGGCGATCATGCTGTAGTTTTGATAGCCGCCTACAAACAGCTCCTCATTCAGATCCAGGCCTTGGAATTTCCCCTGTACAGAGGCAGCAGATGTTCCGTGTTTAAATTATGCAACAAGGCAGCCTTTCAACACGGCCAGTCCATCGTACAGAGTTGTAAGTGAAAGGCATGACCAATAAAACTCGGCACCTGGGAGCTGCCGTTGATGGGAGCCTCCTGGTCCACGATGAGGGATCCCTGCGTGCCGTTGCGGTAAAGCTGCACTGTGTGGAACTCGCCAAGCTTTATTGCTGTGGGGTAGCGGATGGTGGCCATGCCTGAGCCCACATCAAACCTTCAGAACAAAGAAAATTAAGCCCAGGAATAAACTACTAACGGCTTAGTTGTCAGACTTGAACTTAATAGGTTTGGTGTATCATGACACAAGCAAGAATCAAGCATAAAATCTGAAGCACGGCAGGGTACAAAAGAAAGGGGAAATAAATACACAGAACACTGACGAGTTCCCACAGTGTAAGGAAATAGGTCTGAAGACGTTTTTAATGGCTGTAAGTGACATTTAAGACCAACTTTATTACAATTTGGACAACTAAACAGATCGTAAACAATGTTGAAAAATATTTGATTTCGAGAGTCAATCACATGGAACACGGGTCCATAAAAATCATCAATCATCAGTAAAAATGCACTTTACAGCATTCACCAATGATTTTGTCTTTTAGTGAAGCCTTGCATCATGGGACAACTATGGCATGGATCTACAGGCCTTTGTCAATTATGCCATGTTTTTCTTTATACCACTTCCACACCATGACTGATTTAGTGATAAGCTGTTCCATCAGGGTGCCAGCTTCGGCAAAGTAATCGGCATCATTCTGCAGAATCCGCCTTCTTAAGCTCCTTGATGCTTTCTGGTAGGGCTGGGCAATGCTTTGATTTCCAAGTTCCAAATTTTCATTCCAAGTTTAAATACACTGTGCCTTGTTTACATTACCTAGAAAGCCTTGTCACAAAATCTTGATTGAATTGCTAGTTTTCACTGAACTTGCTTTTCCTTTCACTGAACTTATAGCAGATAATGCATCTGCCTTGACCATTAGGATTGTAAAATAAGTGAATGTTTTTGGCTTCACTGTCCTGATTCATAAAATCCTACTTCCGAAAAAAAACTGGTCATGTAACAAGACTTAGAAGAGAGAGGTCGTAGAAAATCAAGGAGACAAGAGTGAAGAAGAGACAAGGTTTAGAACCTGGACAGGCAAACTGTAGCTGTGCATCTGAACAAGGCGGGTCCTCAGTTCCTGTCAAGGATCCTTGTTTGTTTCAAATAATGCAATATTTCACTTATGGAAAATGGACACATGACATAAAACCACAAAAAGTTAACGAAAAGAGAAAAAATCATGTAGAATGGGCCATTAAATGGTCTTTAAAACTTCAGTATCATACGTTTCATATGATTTTTACCCACCTAAACTCAGGACGGCCGCCCACCAGCCCAAAGGAGATGAAATCGGCTCCCATCGTCTTCTTCTGTCCATTATAGAGGATCATCCCTGGTGGAGCAATACAAGCATTAAGAAGAGCAAATGCATCGCCCTGCCGGACTGCTGTGCCTGACCGGCCAGGACAGACATCGGGCTTTCTTTAAGCTGGAAAGAGGAGCAGCATGCCAAAGGGGGCCTGAGCTGGGATGGGGAGGTGTGAGCTGAAGCTGAGCATCTCTCACGGTCGCCACGGCTCGCACGAGCAGCATGCCAGGGCACATGCCAACGCATCGCACAATCACATGGCAGGTGCATGAATTCATGCCTCCTGACTGACTAGCTGTGCTGATTCAACCAGTCACTCAACCCAGTTCTGAAACACATCCTCTCTGATCTCTTCACGCAAAGATCATTAACGATTAAGATCCTTCATGAAACATCTAAAGTGTTGCAACATTCGACCTGCTGAATACATTTTATCAACAAAAATCAACAATAATAATGAACTTCACTAACCAAGCTCCTTCCATTCAAGTAGCAGATGGAACGCATAAACCCGTCAGACTCACATTACTAACAGATAATTATTTACAATGATGTGATAGTCTATTCAAATACAATTGTAGATAAAAAGTCAAATACTAAACTAAATAACAAACAATTCAGATAAATACAAAAATATAAATGTTGGATGCTTAATAACAAACTTTACACTTATAATTTACATATTTATTTGTTTAAGTAATATTGTATAAAATAAACATGTAACATTTAACATAAGTTTATAGTATATAATAATAGTATATAATCACATTTCCTACTAAATGTAGTATCAGGCACTAACTTTCATATTAGTTGGACCCTAATCAGCACATCAATACAACTGAGATCTTCATGTGTTGGTTTGGCAAATAGAGAATTTTAATTTTACACTATTTTCCAAATTTTGCTTCTTTGGTTTAGCATGAGCACTAAGAGGCTTACACTGGTAACACAATCCTCACAATTTCCCAAACTCCAATTAAAGAAGTAAACTCACTAAAGAACCAAAATTTGGACACCAAACTTGCATCAGGAGTAAGTGGAAAATTGAGTACATTTGATTTTTGCCAAACTGTCTCTTTCAGCAGACCTTTCCTCTTGAACTCGTACCACATTTCCTTGAAAAATGGTACCAAAACAAGACATGAGAGCATTTGATGCTTCATTCTATCAGACCACATGCCATGTAGTGAAGCACAAGAAGCATGGATGATGCACTGAGGCAGACTTTGATGCAATCGTCATGCCTGCACAGGAAGGAGTACAGCTCTTACAGTTGTTCAAAGCTATGCTGTGCAGAGGTGAGCTGACCACTGAAGGCCAGTTTTGCAATATCTGTACCACCTCTAACTCTTAGTCAACAACAGACAGCACTGGGAGCGAGAAGCAGCCTCTATAAGAGGCAGACAGAAAGTCTTTCTGCACTGTAATGGGATCTTACAGCTCTTGCAATCACACTAAAGCACGCAGACTCACCGGCATACAAAATGAGACCTTCATACCAAAGGTACGAGTTGGGGCAGAACAAAAGAAAGATTGAGTTTACAAACAGAAAAATAATGACATTGTTTTTCATATTAAAACAATCATTGACATGTTTACTATCAGCAGTTTATAATACAGAATCGTTTAGAAAATTAGTCTTTTCCCAAAAACACATTTCTTCTCCATAAAATACAGGGAGTCCACAAGTTATGAAGATCTCGACATACGACGTTTCGTGTTTACAATGCTCACGTGGACGAACTAGTTTAGTGGCGTGCGGCGAAAGATTAAATCCGCTGGCTATTTTCAAACATAACAATGAAAACATTGTATTTACGATCTACTCTGCACTTCTGTGTAAATATCATGTTTGTGTATTCAGCATGTATTTCAAAAACATTTAAAATCACATCAAAGAAAATTGGGCTCGTGATACATTGATTAATTTCCTAAAGAGTCAAGATTTATTAACTGAACCACAGATTTACAAACTAGAAAGTCATTTAAATGATGCATTATTGGATAATCCACTCTCTGAAGGCACATTCTTACCGTCAACGTTGTCCGGTCTGAAGGCGATTTTAATGTTGAATGCCTTGTAGGAGTTCTTGACAGTGGGCAGTGTGAGGTAGGATACAGGCTCCTGGCTGAAGTAAGGCATCACTCGCTCTGCAAATCACATGGAGAATATTGTAGTGGTTGGTGGATTGTAATGTTTAACACACAGCAGGCTGGAGTTCAGTTCCCCATCTAGATGAGAATCAGTGGGCAAAACTCCTAATGCTAGATTCACCTACATCTGTTACTTGCTTAAACTGTCTGGCAAATATAAGTCCTCAGGTTTCAGCCTTTACAGCCACTTGTAATGAAGGCCATACTCTATGTAAACTCAAACTCCTCTTAGAAACACCTACCAAATACTGACCACTTTATATATAGCTCCTTTATCCAGGTGCACAGTTATAGTCTGGTCCATCAGTCACCCTGCACCATTGGTCAACCACCCTCAATCCCACACATTATTGCCCAGAACCACAGAACCAATGTTGACCTGACATTAGGCTTAGTGTTAATGATTACGTTCTTGAAATCCCAGCAGAAAATGGTCCAATCAGATTTTTTTCAGTGACATCTAGGTAGTCTCAGGTACTAATCAGGGAATTCTTAACAAGATGACTATCCACCAACAGAGTTAAGAAGTGACAGCAGTATCAACATTTTGTGAAGAAAGACATCCCCCGCAAGGCCTCCTGGAAGTCTGAGATACATCACTGACTGTGCATATGAGCAGAAGCCTGACCAATGGGTTCCTGTCAGATGTCGGATGGGTCTACGGCAGAGCTCTTAACTGAAGGAGTCACTAATTACAAGTTAAGATATATGTTAATACATCTGGTGCAAGCTTCAGATGTCAGTGTTTATTGTTCAAATAGTCTCAGTTTGACAATGGTTTCTACACACATCAGTGTTAGTGTTGGGTTGAGTATATCCCAAGATATTCAAAAACGAACCTAGAGGGATGGAGGATAATAAGCAAAAATTATGCATAGTAACCTTGCCTATCTATACACCAGCCAGACCTATAAAGTAGGCGGGTCCAATAAACTGACTGAAGAATCCATTGCATATTGCAAGACTCCATACTATTTCATCATTACACAATCACACTCAGAACTGAGGCACTGCTTTCACTGAAGTCCAATTATAGAGTGGTGTTACACTAAAGCTATTTCACTAAAGCATAGCTTCTGCAAAGAACTATGTACAGTAATTACAGATGATCTAGGACTGATCTGTCAGTGTAATTACAGAAGACCCAGGTTTGACGTATTCCTTTCCTGTAATAGGCGGACGGAGAGGATGACTCACCATGCACTTTTAGTTTGGTAAAGGCCTCCACTTTGCCCTGCTTGTTTGATGCCGTACACACATAGGTGCCAGAATCCTCATGGGTAACATCTGGTATGGTCAGCACGTGGGCGTCCTGCACGCACTTTGGCGCTAGCTCTCCTTCCAGCTAAAAAAGAGAGAGATTTTGATCTTTTACAAATTACGGATTTAGGAGTTTAAATGAGTGGAAAAATCTTTTGCAATGTATTTACATTATTCTGAACAGGATCAGCCAAGACACATTTGGCATCAGATTCTTCTTAAGTATTGAACTTGAACTATGGGGCTAAAGTGGCTAACAAGTCCATACATAGCATATCCTACTTCTATATGGTATTTCTAAAGAAGATCTAAGAAGATTTAAGAATGATAGTTTAAAGAAATCGTTCTCAGTTCTAAACCTATACTACCATTATCTAGAGATGATTGCCAAATATTTAAAAATGTATATTTTTGTAATATGCATAGCGATGAGAAAAGTAGGCCTATAGCACACAATACCACACAAATATAATAGGAACAGTTTCACCTTTTTGCCCTTTTTATTTAGTGTTATGTATAGAAAAGAATGAAAGTTTGGACAAAATTCAGAGCCACACTATTTTGGTGATTATGGTGGAAGTAGCTTGCTGAGTGAGGAGGACAAAAAAGGTTAATAAAACTTTAAAGCATTAAAGCATTTAGATTGCCGACCGCAGTAGTGGATCCTCTGCCTCATGTCTGCTACTTTGTATAAAATGCTTCTTTCTGGGAAACCTGACTACCAAAGTCCACATTTTGATGCATCCTTGATAAAACCCATGAACTGATTTGATGCATATTTGGCTAGATGCAAACTTTGAATTGGAACCATACTTGGGTTGTGATTGACATTTCACAAGCCCATGTGAAGGCAAGCACAGAGAAGACTGTAGATTGAGAAATGCCTTGGGTCTTCTGGGTATGTCACTGGCTGTAAACACGGGCAGTAGGCTAACAAATAGATCTCTGTCAGATAGGAGCACAACCCTATGCCAGGACTTCACTAAATGCTACACTAGAAATGCTACAAGGTAAATACACATGTTAATATGGCTGTTACAAGCTTCAAGTAAAAGATGGAATGTGTTTTACAAGCTCCAGGTGTCCGTTTTGAACCTAGAATGGTAAAAAATATGCAATGTGCAATGTTGTTAGCTTAATGCTAACAATGTTAGATAATATCTCATTAGGGAGCTAGCAGTAATTAGCATTACGGAATTGGTGTGTTGTTTCTTGGTTGTTTCTGGGGAAGTATATATAACACATGAGGGGAGACATATATCAGACCAGACAGGTTCACAGTGTTTTGGGGTGATGTTTTTTGGGTAACAAGCACTACCTTCGACCAGGCGATGGTTGGAACTGGGTATCCTGATGCAATGCAAGGGAAGACAGCAGTGGAGCCGACGGTCACTTCCTTCGTCTCAGGCTGAGCAGAAATCTGGGGCAAAGCTTTAAAACACACAAACAGCTTTAATGACTAATCGCCAGAGGAGTCTAATAAATCATACTTCCAAATAAAAATTCCAACATCTGCACATTACAATTATAATGTGAGTGTTTAAAGGAGAAAGGATTTTTCAGATATAGTCCATCAGCTCCAAGAGATGTTTGGAGTCAAAATTTTGCTTCTTTAATTTCGAACTGGAGTCGAGATCAGTCAATAGTCATTCAAACTTTTTTTGTGAAAAAAACCCCTAAAACTACTCTTCACCCACTCAAACAGCATCCAGCTTTATTACGATGGCTCAGACTCGTTGATGTGGTTTAGGACAGAGTATGAAATGAGCACCAGTGTTTTCAAAGCTACCTCAGTTATTGGAGAGGTAATCTAGGACCAGGTTTATTGATTGCGAGCTTGGGAAAACATAGAAAAAGGTGTGTAGCTAACCGTATTAAAATATTACAAATATAAATTCATCATTTTTATCCTAATATCAATTTTAATTCATATTGAGTATAGATACCCGACTTATGGTGCCATTATTTATATTATTAAGATAATGCAAGATCACTCCTCCTTACAACTGCCTTATAAATTACAGTCCTGGTCTCGTCTGAAATGTGGTTTGAATGATTTTAAGATGTGTTTATAGAACTGATTTGGGGGATTATTAACTTGTAGGTCCAACTAAAGATGAAAAATTACATCTTGCCCAATCAATGACATTTGGGGTGAATGTGAGTTTCATTTTTTGATGAATAAGTCCTTCTACTCTTTATACCAGTACACACACTTTGATGAGCTGAGTGTTGCAAAATATACAAATTTAGGAGACAAATACACTTAATGAACTGCAAATGAACAGAATGGGTATTCAAACATTAAAAGACAAGGTGTCTTCTGACTTTTGATGAATACGCTTCATTGTGATTAAGGTTGAGTAAACTGTTTTGCAATGGAATGCACATACACTGGATGTTGAGCACCACTGTGGACTGAACCGAGCCCACATCGTTGGTGGCGGTGCAGCGGTACTGTCCGGCGTCAGCCTCCGTCACCTGGTCAATCCTCAGCATGCCCCCCTTCACCTGCACATGGTCGGGCAGTGAGTCCCCAACCTTGCTCCAGCGCACAGTGGGCTTGGGCTCGCCGACTGCCTGGCACTCAAACTCTACGGAGTTGCCCACCATGACCGTTTGCACCGAGGTTCGCACATTGATCATAACTTTAGGCAGAGCTGCAAAATACACACAAACACCACTAAGTCAGAGCAAAACATCTAAGGGCCACTGTTAGATCGTATGCAAGGGTACTGTGGCAGGAAGTCTTTAAAATAAGACATTTAAAATAAGATAACCATGTAACCATGATTAGCAGTGTGGCAGACCTTGAATGGTGAGCTTGGCGCTGTCCTGGGCTTGTCCATACACACTGGTGGCTCTGCAGATGTAGATGCCCTCATTGCTCTTTTCTAGGTTCTCGATCCTGCCAGAAATGCCAAACAGCTTAAAACCAGGTTGACTCAGATTTTAAGGGTCCATATCCCATGTTCTTATAATATTCAGGACCAGTATGGCAGTCATAATTCATTTAGAAATATCAATTACAATTAAACAGGCTGTTTTGACTTTAGTCAAGTCGAGTTTATTTAAATAGCACCTTATCACACATAAAGGTCATTCATTTGCTTTACAAGAACAGAATAAAAAATGAATAGAATAAAATGAAACACTACAATAACTACATAAAAATCAATCAAAGAAGAGGAAAATAGTGTGGTTTTAGCAGCCTTATACAGCTACAGTTGGTGCAGGTCTGATACTGAGGGGCAGTTTAACCCAGATAAACACAAATTCATGTATATAATCAGTATATAAATGTATATATACTGGGAATATAAATGTATATTTGTGGTTCTTAAGGGGTGGCCAAATGCTGTTCACTGACTGAGAGAACAGTGAATTCAAAGCAGGTTATTTTATAAATTTGGTTTCCATATATAGACTGTATGGACTGGGATGTGGAACAGTTCAACTATTTTATTCCAGAAAAGTGGGGGAATTTCAGTTTTACATGATAAGGGCCCTTTAAAACTACAAATACATTCATGTTTCTGAGTACTTTTCCACCACACCCTCAGTACCCACCTTGCATGGAGAGTTTTTTACTGACTATTGTTGGGGAGTGGATCATTCTCAGCATAGCAATAACACTGGTATGTATAAAAACCCCACATCAAGCTGTATAACACACACACCCAAAAATCACTGCTGTTTTTGTTCTGCCAGCCAAATAATAAGCAGACCAGCAGTTTTGTGGCAGTTAGTAAATTATGCATGACAGCTACAGATGGTTTATTGTAGTGAGTAAATCTGCTGCCCACCACACAGCAGACTGGGGATTAGATTCAGGTTAAACAAGACAGGGATCAACTATAGCTTCTGCACAGGCCACATCCAGCAGGGGGAGATCTGACCACTTTCTTTAATTGGAAAGTCAAGTTAATTATGTGGGTTAGATCTCGTTGTGTGTACGTCAGTGATGCTATGTTAGCAGCTTGAGCAATATGATGACTAAGCCTTTAATTCTGGAGGAGACTGTCATGTTTAGAATACTGTAATGTACAATGTGCGATGGTACTGCAGATCACGTCAGATTTGTGTCTGCTGTTGCCCACCTCAGAACTCCATCTTTGACGTGACGATTGGGCGGCAGGGCTCCTCCCTCTTTTAGCCACTCAAGTTTGATCTCGGGGCCTCCACTGGCGGAGCAGGTGAACTCTACTGCACTGCCCAGAGCCTTCACATCCACCTGGGGGGAGACGCGCACCGACAGGGGTGCTGAACACAGGACACAGATTAAACCCGGGCCAGATCTCATAAACAACATGTAATAAAGACCCTCATAAGTTTGTGCTCAACCCTCTACCCTCTTCCCTCTAATAATAATAATAAGAAGAAGAAGAAGAAGAAGAAGAGGAAGAAGAAGAAGAAGATTGAATGATTATGAATGATTATCCGTTTGAAGTGAATTGAAAATACTTGGAAAACAATTCATCAGTAATAATGTGAATAAAAGTAAATATAACGGAATAAGTATAAGAATAAAAGAAACAAATTACAAATCTAAATACCGAAGTTATATTAAAGAAAATAAAAGTCAATTTAAATAAATATGGACACATGTCTAAAATGTAGGCATCATCATTACTATTTATTTTTATTATTATTATTATTATTATTATTATTAGTAGTAGTAGTAGTAGTAGTAGTAGTAGTATCAATAACTACACCAATAATAATAATAAAAAAAAAGGAATGGAAATCTATTCTATTCAAAAGCTATTCACTATTACCTTTATTATGTAATTACATTTAAAGAGTATGGAAGAATTAACAGCAGATGAGAAGTACTCACATCGCACAGACACTTTAGCCAGCGACTCACTGTGGCCAACTTTATTGCTGGCCACACATTTATAGGTGCCGGCATCACTGGGTGCAGCTAGATTGATCTGGAGGTCGCCTCCCTGCTGCTCGGCCTTGGCAGGCAGGCTGCCGTCCACTTTGCTCCACTCGTAGCGCAGGGGCGGGGTGCCGTGGGCCAGGCACTGCAGTCTGATGACCTCTCCCACTCGCACAGCCACATCATCAGGCTGCATGGTGGTGTATGGAGGGGCTGAGCCAGAATCACACAGAGTACATTAAACAGGGGATCAAAGAAACACTCAAACAGAAAAACACTACTAAGTTATTATAATGGACTTGTATAAGTGTTCACTCTCTATTACTACATGTATTACAATATTACTGTGTGTAACGTGCAATATTATGGTTTCCTGATGTCTGCTGCTCCTAGGCACCTGAAGATCCCCCACTGTGTACATACACACATATCGACTGCGTACATGTATTTGCATATTATATAAATATACACTTCTATTGGTTATACTACTTCTGCTTCTGTCCACTTTGCTGCTGTAGTAACAAATTATTAAAGTAAAGGGTCATCTTATCTCATAACTTACACACAACTCGGGCTAGGATGGAAGACTTTTCACACTCTCTGTTTCATAAATATGTGGAATTCTGTTAAAAAGGTGGATTAAAAATGATGTGAAACTGCTTTATCATGACAATCTGTTATGTTCTATAAATTAATTCCCTGTGTAGAAACACGATTGGATGCACACATAACTCAAAAAAAATACAGTGAATTCTGTTTACTGATATCATGGCCATAATTGATCACTGGTAACTGATGATGTGGTCCCGGACCCATATATTAGTTTCACAGGAGTTACACAATAACGCAGAGTAGTAAATATGTTTTAAGAATCGCTAACTATCTAGAAACTAAGGGGTTAAACTAAAATGTAAAAGCAAAGACAGTATCAATGATTATCCATCTGAAGTGAATTAAAGATGCTGGGAAAACCATTTGTTTTGTGAACAATGTGGAACGATGAGGGTGAAGAAGTCCAGAACTCACTCTCCACATCCAGCATGATGGTAGCTTCACTGGTGCCCATGTGGTTGGTGGCATTGCAGATATACTGTCCAGAGTCCTGCCGTCCCACGCTGGGTAACAGCAGGCTGCCGTTGACAATCTTATGTCTCCATGGGAGAGGAGCACGTAGTTTAGACCAAGTGATTGAGGGCTTTGGGAAACCTTGGAACAAGAGGAGTCATGAAGTACGCCTTGAGTTTGACTTACCAGGTAACTTTACTTGTTTCAAGTTTTTTATATTGTGTGTTTTTTCTGTTAACTATGTCAATGTTCATAGCTCTTGCCAGTATCTGTTCATCACTTGCCCATATCTGTTCATAACAGCTATACCTGCCCTTTCCATCAGAAGACCACACTGTCAAACCTTCTATCCATCGCAATATTGCTGTAAACATCGCCTCTTCACCCTCTCCCTGTCCAAGGTGGTGAAAAACTTGGGTGTCATGACTGATGACCAGCTATCCTGCTCTGACTCTACTGCATCTGTCGCTCAGTCGTGCAATATCAAGAAAATCAGGCCCTACCTGACTCAATTTGATACCCAACTCCTAGAAACAAGTCTCCTAGGAACAAGTCCTACTGGTGGCTTTCCCAGTATTATAAGACTCTCACAGCTGGTTCAGATCACAGCAGCTCGGCTGGTTTTCAACCAAAAGGCCGCATGTCACTTTACGGCTGAATGATCTACATTGCATACCCATGGCTGCCTGGAAACTAACTCTCACCTTCAGAGTGATTACACCATCATTCAGCCTTTTGTTCCGACACACTCCCTCCTCTCCTCAGAGGAACATCATCTGGCTCTGCCATCCCTCCACACGAGGTAAACTCAGTCCAGACTCTTCTCTTTTGTGGTTCCCAGCTCATGGAATGAGCTGTATAAGGCAACAAGAGCAGCAGAATCCCTCTCTAGCTTCATAAACCTCCTGAAGACTCATCTGCTAAGAGAGCATCCCCTCTCCAGGGGAACCTCTTGTGCTACTCCCTACTTAAAGACTTAGTGTTTAGAGCTCTCCGCTGGTTCTCCCACTGTTCTGAAACTTGAGTGTTTTCTCAAATTGTAAGTCGCTTTATATTAAACTGTCTGCCTAATGAATTTATTGTAATGTAATCCATTCAGCTAATGAGGAAGATCTGAAATTACCGCAAGCTGCAGTTGAACACTTACCATGTGCATCACAGTGCAGGGTGGTCGTTGCACCCTCCACTACGGTCATCATAGGCTCCCGCACACTGGCACGGGGCACAGTGGGCAGCTCAGGTCCACCCTCCACAATCACCTCAACTTGGGTCTCTATCTTGCCCGCGTGGTTTTCCACTCTGCAAACATACGTACCGCTATCCTCAGGCCGTGCCGCCAGAATCTGAAGAAAAGAATGAAAGAATTACCACTAACTGACCCTCTCCTATGTTGTCGTGTCCTAAAACGTCTTTTCTGGCTAAATTATTTTAGCTAAAAGTAAGCAGCTGTGACATTCCCGGTCAGCGGGGTTTTTATTTATATATGTGGGATTCTTAGTTTTAAAAGGGTTTTTTGTGTCGAGCATCACAATTTCTGTGTTTTGAGTAATTGTCTATGATAATTGGTTCATGTCCGAGTCTTTTGTGTATTTAAGTTCCAGTGATTCTTGTCTAAGTTGTCGGTTAACCCTCACACATACCCTCACCCTCATTGTGTGTCTTCTGTTTAAGTATTCTTTGTGTTTTGGGCCCTCGTGCCTCTTTGAGATTCCTTCTGTTTGAGTTTGTGTTTTGTCAATAAAAACCTACAAAGGAAATCCTGCGTCTGCACCTCGCTACACACCCCGAGCCCGAGCATGTGACAGTGGGATAGCAGGCATGCAGTTACAATAGTAAAGAGATCGCTCCGTCTGTAGAAACATCTAACACTGCTAACATGAAACTGATGGATAAAGACGGCCATGCTGAAACAGATATTTATCTTCAAAAACTGTTCGGCATGCTTTACATTTCATTAAAAAAAATTCTTTGGAGCACCATTTCTAAACACTAGCATCTGGGTTAAAAGCATTAGCATCAAGCACAACCAGCTGTCTTGTTCAGGGAGGAGGAAAGGATGGTGAAATATCTTAGAAACAGTGTTTATTGGCTTATGATTGCCTATTTCTTCATAAATTGAATACTGGAAGGACTGTTGTTTTCCCTTGCACTTTCTAAATATGTCATTTTTTTCCATCAGTAAAATAATCTCACTGCAATTAGGAAGTAGTGAGTCATTTGTGAATTTATGATTTAAACTTTTTACAGAAATGCATAAACCTTTAGGCCAGAAATATACACTCAGTTACATAACTAACAATATAATTATGCCATAATGACTTTAAAGAACGATTTAATGGAACAGTGTGAGCAGAAATGTTGAGAGGTCTGTAATGTCAGCAAAGCACAGGATAAACTGTTTACTGGTAAGAACAACAGCTGAATATTGACCTGCATTAGAGCATTGGAGTCCATGGGCACAGGGCTGCTCAACATGGTCTTGCGAGCGCTGTCCAGTCTATGCCAGCTCACACGTGACCGTGGGTCTCCTGTCTTGCACTCCAGGTTAATGGGATCACCCACTTTCACGTGCACCGGGCCTTTGGGTATCACCATCACATGTTCTGAAGGGGAAACTTGAGCATAACAGAAATTGTGCCATTTTGAAGGAGTGCAAGTTATCATTCACTCGATGTGCTTTTCAGAAATAGAAAGTAAAATAAGAATAAATATAAGTAGAGTGAAACAGAAAAAGATCATGGGAGGGATAAAAGACATAAAACAATTCATTAAAGAAAACTGAAAGTGCAGAAGTGCAAATATTTTAAAGAAAGTGGAGGAGAATAGTGCAGTTATTAGGAGAACAGTAATGATCAGGTGTGAGATTCCTGGTGCTCAGAATAAAGTTCAGGACTTCAGGATGGTTTCAGTAGTGTCATACCTTTCACAAACAGAGATGCCATGCTGTGAGTGATACCGTACAGGTTGCTGGCCACACAGCGATACGTGCCCTGGTCCTTTGGCTGGGCGTTGGCTATGGTGATCACTGAACCGTCTGGACCGATCTTCACGTTGGCTACAAGAAAATAACTTGTGTTTAAAGTGAAATATGTGATGAACAAATTGATGAATATGTCATGCAGTCATGCTTAAAACAATGACTGGCCTACGGTCAATAAAATCCAGACATAAGCCAGCAATTGTGCCTTAAAGACCAGTGATGCTGCGTGGCAGTCACTCATTGCCCACTACTGTTTTTCCAACCAATTTAAAAGTGGCGAATTTCCATCTGTTCACCAAGCCTTCTTACATACTTCCTCCAAAACAGCTCAACATGCTTGGAGGAGAACAGTTAAACTTAACAGATCATGCTATGACTGCATAGACACACAGAGACAAGAACAATCTAAAATATAAAGTCTAAATAAAGCTAATTAAAATCTGTAGAGAAACCTCAATCTGAAATACACTATGCTACATACACAAACACTGTATACAGAAACTTTAAATAACTAATAAAGTCAATTACTAGTAACATAATTAGTGGTTAGGAGCATGCTACTGCATGTAAGAGAGGTCAGCCATATATAAGTAATGTTGACATAAGTACATATATTTCCTGGTAAGACTATTGCACATAATGTTTTAGTACCTGATAAGAAAACTGCATGATATTGCACATGGTAGACTAATAATAAGGTAATAATGCACATAAGGAAAACGATTTAAACCCAATACGAAATCACCCACCAAAAAGTAGTGACAGGCTGTTGCACAGATTGTATTGCATGGTTGTGTGACAGAGGGAGGAGTGATAGAGTCTGTTGGTGGTGGGAAGGAAGACTTTTCTGTGGCGGTCAGTGGAACACTTTAGGCTGGTGAGTCTGTCACTAAAATGCACCTTCTGCACTCCTATTTACTCGTTTATGTACTCGACAGTCGTTTACTGCATTATTGCTGTTTAACTCTGCGAATGCCTCAGCAGTGATTAAGGACATTTTCTTTTGTATGTAAGGAAAGAAAACAGAAAGTTCTCTGTTCATGTTTGTGTAGAACAGCACAGAGGAATCACTGAGCAGCAGTAATGTACCTGGCAGCGGTTGGTTATTGGTGAGCTTCCACTCCAGGCGAACAGGTTGGGCACCGTTGTACACTCTGCACCTGAAGCTGGCCGACTCTCCTGGCTTGACCGATGCACTGTGGGGCTCAATGGAAATGACCGGGCTCTGGAGACCTTCTCCAGATCCAGAGAGCACCAGTGTTAACATACCAAAGTCACACAGCATGGTTTGTTGATTTTCTAAGACAAGCACATCCCTTGATAGGGAATACGCATAAATGTGGCATTTGTCTGATGATTTTGCAGAGAAATTTCTACTTATACGTTTAATATATTGAGAAAACAAAACATAAATAAAAAATGCCATAACTTGCTGCATTTTGTGTGTTCCCTGTAGAGACAATAATTTCATGATTTTACCAGGGGTGCCAAAAGTTAATCTTAGAAAGGAACATTTAAAAAACTGTAGCCAAGACACAAACGAAAATGTGATGGCGCAAACGATTTGTTTATCAATTTGCATACATTCTCTCAAGGAACAGTTTTCCAACACGCTTGAGGAAATTCAACATATGCCGAGCATTTGGCTGCTGAAAATGACTTATTGGGGGCCAACATATTTTGTTTTGGTCGTAAATTCATTGTGTAGATTTGTCTTAGAGACAGATATTATGCTTTTAAGCCAAAGTATTCCTTCTAGTGGGATCAGACTTTTGACTGGTACTGTACAGACAAACAGCACAATATTCTCAATATTCCTCAGTGGCAAATCTTACAGTTGTGCTGGCAGCAAATCGTGTTGTTGATAAAATGTTTCTCAAAGTGTTGTCTGAGCTCAGAAAAGGGGTCGTTGGCTAATGCTGAGACTGGGTGTGAACGGGGGGAAAGTTGAAATGGTTTCCTCTGGGGCCTCTATGCTCTACATCATAGCATACATGCTTTTCCTCAAGCAGGCTGACAGACATGTGACCGCTTCCTCTAGTGCTGATCTTGTGTCAGTCGGGTGCTTACGGTAGGTCTGCTCGGTTACAGAGACAAACACGGATGCCTGGCGGATGTGCGGGCCGCCGTCCACCCTGCAGATGTATTCCCCATTGTCATCAGAAGACGCCTGCAGAATACGCAGCTGGTTTCCAAACACCTACATCACACACACACACACACACACACACACACACACACACACACACACACACACACACACACACACACACAC
>JBBPDC010161876.1:0-18510 GCA_037974485.1 Hemigrammopetersius urotaenia | reverse complement strand
GGGAGACTGTCCCCTGTAGTTAGAGAATGGAAGTCGCTTTGGATAAAAGCGTCTGATAAATGCCGTAAATGTAATTGTAGGCCACTCATCATACGTTTAGATTCCGTTAATACAAGCAGCTCTGATGAACATGAACGCTCACACAGTCATGCAAGGCTCTGCTGTACAAAATCCACAATTTTCATCAGTTTCATCAGCTGTTTTCCCATCACTAACACGCTCTCTCTGGGTTCTGTGATGGTTAGTGATGGTAGAGATGGTGTGTGTGTGTGTGTTCACATGTGATTGTGGATATTGTGTGTGCGTATGCGTGTGTGTGTGTTCATGATTGGAAAAGGGGACAAGTTCCCTCACAGATTACACCCCAAGCAAACTAATGCAGGTGTGTCAGGTGTGTGTGTTTGTGTGTGCTCAGACTCTTTTTGTTGGTTTATAAATACCTCACCTGAAGCGTTTAAAAGTGTTAATAACTTTCTTGTGATTTCTGAGGATGACAAGCAGGGAACTCACATGAGTGCTGTTATTATACTCATCAAATCTGTCACAAAGAACTTCCATATACTGTGTGTGTGTGTGTGTGTGCACTAACAGGCAGACACTGGCTTTTATCTGTACAGTTGAGACAGCACAGCCCCCCCATAGCCATCACACACACTACCACCATGTCTCTTGGTGCGAGTTAGGCCAACAACACACTCACAAACCACACACACACATACACACACACTGAAGGCCCTAATGGGGGAGGCATTTCCCTTGAGGCAGGGGGGTGCATATACGGGGATTCATCAGTCGGCATGAGGGCAGGCTAAGTCTGACAGGCCTGACCTACATCCCCCGCTACCCGCACACACAAAAACACACAACCACCCAGGAGCTGTGTGGAAATGTGGAGAGCTTCAGGGAAACTGAAGAAAATGTGGAATTTTTGGGAAATATGGGAACAATGGGGAACTACATGATACTGGGGGGACTAGGGGGACTTGGAAGACATTGAGGGACTGGGGAACTGCGGGACTGTGGGGCATCAGGGAGACAGTGAGGGATGGTGGACTGTGGGGAGCTGTAGGGTAATGTGGGAAAACTGCAAGGAGCTTTAGGGAAAAGCGGGAAAAATAGGGAAATACAAGGAACTTGTATTCCCCATTATTCCTGCGAGACTAGGGGGACTGTTGGGGACTAGGGTGGTTGTAGGGGGACTTGGGTACTGAGGAGACAGTGAGGGCCTGGGGAATTTGTGGACTAGGAAGACAGTGAGGGACTTGGGAACTGTGGAGACTAGGGGAACTTTAGGGCTGTAGGGGGCTGAGGGAACTAGGGGAACTGCGGGATTGTGTGAGACTCTGAGGTACCAGTGAGACTGTAGGGATTAGGGAGACAGTGAAGGAATGGGGAACTGAGTGACACTAAAATGATAAGCTGATATTGAAGTGATAATAAATCAGTGATCGGTATTGACGTAATCTTTTCTAAGTATGATTAGAAAAGACTTCTAAGTATGATTCGTATTCACAAACAGGGGCTTTGATCAGTGGGACGGTGGGGTGAAGGCAACTCCAATATCAAAGCTGCAACAATAATGTTCTGCACTATTGTTAATTGTCTATTTTCAATAGTGTCTATCATCTTATTATCTTTCATTCTTCTGTTGCCAGGAACATGCAAATGACAAAAGAATTTCCCTTGGGATAAATAAAGTCTCTGTATAATTATGGCATTACGAAAACACGGTGGAATTCTCCTTTTAAGGAATGATCCAGACAGTGCAGTGACACCATAAACACTCATTTATTTTCAAAAGTTACAAAAACGTTGTTTATATGGGGTTTCAATCACTGCGTGTGATCCGTCCATCATTCGGGCTGTCACCCAAAATGCCGAAACTGTGGGGCGGCCAGAGCTGAGGAACAAATGGAAAAACAGAACTGGACTTTAGTTCTTCATTTTGACTGGTTCTGACCGCTCATTCAAATTCTCTGCTCTACCTTAAATACCAAACTGGGACATTCAGCACTTTTACAGACACCCTTATGCAGTTTCCGACCTGTGGTGATAAAAGAGATGATGAACACAGTCTGTACCTTTAAACACACGCGGCCTCGGATCAGGCCATATGGGACGGGCCCGTAGACGCGGGAATCTGTGGAGTTCTGAAGGTTATCGCCCTCCAGCCACACGTGACCTCGTGGCACCTACAGGAACCCAAACACAATGTGAATGTCATTTCTTCACAATAATGGCCCGATCTGGCACCCACAAAAACACCAGGGGCACAGCAGAATTCCAGCTGTAAATCACAGAGAAACAGTCGATCACAGTCTGAGATGTGATGTAGATCAAATAAAAATATTTAGAAGTTAGAAGTCACTCACATAGGTGTGTGTTTTAAAGCAGTCCAATGGTCCGCTGGTACAAACTTTATCTCCCTCCAGTCCCACCACCCTCTTACACACATTCAGCTTAGGGTTAAAGGGGCTCTTAGCAATCACAATATCTCCCCTGTAGACACACCCAAACACAGACACAGACGCATCGTTATACACACAGTTTTATATTTTTTTTTATATAAAAGTTTTATATCCCCCGCCCTTCAACACACACTTACTTCTCTATCCTGTACAGGTTTCTGCTAATGCGTTCTGAGAAAACGACATCAAAGTCAGTAATGGTTGGTTCCATAGATGGTCCTGAACACTGCGAAAAAAAAACACACTCATCACTAATCAACCATTAGTAATAATTACTCAATTATTAAGATGACTTTTAACTAAAACACAGCTTTAGTGTTTAGTTTTAGTCTTCAGTGTTAAACATTAGTAATCAGTATTTAGTGTTCGTGATTGGTGTTTAATGATCACTGGTCAGAGTTCAGTGTTTGGTGTTCAATGCTTAGTGGTCAGTGTTTAGTGTTGGTGTTACTGTTCAGCATTTAGTGTTGTGTCAGTGTCCAATGTCGCCTTAGTAAACAGTGTTCAGTTTTAGTGTTCAGTGTTTACTCTTTAGTGGTCCTGTTTTATGATGAAATGCTTTAAATTTGTGTGAAAGTTGTTCTAAAGTGTACTCTGCAGTTGTTGGGCTCTAAAGGTTTAAAAACAACAAAAACAATTCTCCATTAATATTTGATTAATCATAATTTCCAATATGATCAATAGTGACCACATTATAATAAGGTGATTAAAACAATAGTTTAAACTCTTATTCTGATTCTAATGATTCTGAATAATGACCAGGACGAACTCTCCAAGGTACTCGAAGGCACAGTGAGCCAAGCAGCCATACTGAATGGTGAAGCCGACGAAGCCAAACGCTTTCCCCAACACTCTGTACAGCATCGCCAAGGCAGCAACTCCTGCAGAGAGAAAACACACCCCTCACTGATATAGATAATACAGCACAAACACACAGTTATATTGATGTTTGGACCAGCTCAACCCCCTGTTCAGCTCCAGCACAAAAAAAAAAAAAAATTAAAAAAAAAAACATTCAAAGGCTCTCTGTACCTGCACTCTGATCAGGGAGGGATGGAAAGCAAACAAAAACACTGTGTGTGTGTGTGTAATGGCTACCAGAAAACAAACAGGTGTGATGGGTCAAATTTGCACATACAAATGTAGACACACACACACACATACTCAAACACACACTAAATTACACACAAAAAAACACGCACTCTGCTAGACTTAAATCATGAATTCAGTCCAGACTGTGTGTGAGATCATGTGAGGCTGATCTGGGGTCAGCAATTAGAAAGCTGAATAATTTTTATCAGACTGACCTTAAGCATCTGAAAGAGCGATGAAAGCCTGATGTTTATCAGTTTAATAAAGCAGAATGTCTGCAGCCAAACATACTTATTATTAACCTCACATACCCACACCCACACCCCCACCATCCTTTAACACTTTAAGGGACTGCCCACACAGCATCCGCCTGGGCATAATTCACTGCAACTCCTCCGATCATCTGCTCAATTTCTTCATCACACGGATCAATCAGAGCAAGCAATGTAAACTGTTATTCACAATAGCGTAAACTGTACAAATGAATACAAATGAAAGAATGAAAAATAAATAAATAATATATATATATGTATATTACCAAAGTTTACAATATTGGGTTTTATGAAAGAGTCATATTTCTGTTCCTCACATCTTCATCCTGATCTCTACTCTGAAATAAACACATCTCTGCTGTTTTTATGGTCCATTTAAGAGACGACCGTAAGAAATGCAGATTATCCAGGGGTCTGTGTCGATGTGTGTGTTTGTATGTGTGTGTATGTAGTGATTAAGGCTTACACACACGGTCCTTAAAGTGTTAACCTGCCATACAGCTCATAAAAATGCTTCTGGAAAAAGATGCAAAAGCAGCAGTCTCCTGGGTTCCTGCGCGGGTCTCCTGTCAGCACTGCGCCGATGTGTATCACACTTCCCTCTGGGCTGGGCAGGAAACACACTCTGCCTGCTCAGGAAACAAATGACATGTTATGGCTGTGTGTGTGTGTTATACGGAGCCCATAAAACTGACGGAACCCACACAAATCTCCTTGATCTGAAGGGGGGGGCAGCCAGACGTGTGTGTGACAGTGATTGACAGGTTTAACTTGTTTATAATCTACACATCTGAAAACAAAAGTCACGCGAGCCAGAACCAACAGGTCTGAGTTTTAAAGAGACAGAGAACACAGTTTATCAGATCTGGAATCAGTGACCTCACAGTCTGTGCTCACCCTTAACTAGCATGTCTGCTGTCCCGAGACCAGTCTTTACTCTCCCCAGATCAGTCTCTAGTGTCCTCGGACCCATTTTTACCAGTCTCTACTGATGTCAGACTTTGCTCTCTCCAGACCAGTCTATATGTTTCAGGAGTACCTGAGGAGTATGTGAGAACAGTGTGTAGTCAGTGCTACAGTAGTTTTGGTACCTGTCGGTCTAGACTGTAATCTCTGTATGAATAACTGTACGTATCAGTAAAGGAGCATTTGGCTGACACACTTATTCAGAGCGTTTTACAATCAGTTACAGGGACAGTTCCCATAGAGACACTAAGGGTCCACAGGCAAGTGTTTTACCCACTAGGCTACTACCATCAGTACACACTATTGACTCTTCAGTACTGACCAGTCATTACACACTATAAACTCTAACTACTGACCATTTATTATACATTACAAAATCTCACTACTGTGTGGAATGTGTGTAATGACCCGTCTGTAGTGAGAGTTTATAGTGTGTAATGACCAGTCAGTAGCATGTAATAACCGGTCACTGGCCTCTTGGGTAGGATAGTTGCCTCTGAACCAAGAGGTCATGGGTTCGAATCCTACCTTCAGCATACCACCACTTGGTTCCCTTAACCCCAAGTTGCTCCAGGGAGATTGTCCCTTGTAGTTAGGGAATGGACGTCGCTTTGGATAAAATCATCAGCCCATAAATGTAAATGTAAAAATAGTGTAAAATCCCAGTACTGACCAGTAATTACAGTAAACGAAAACGTATACAGGAGCGGCCACTGGGCCGAGATGCCAAGCTGAGATGCAGCGACAGGGCGAGAAGGAGAGAGAGAGACAGAGGGAGAGAGAGAGAGAGAGAGACAGACAGAAAGAGAGACCGAGAGAGAGAGTAATAGAGCGAGAGCGGTTTAAATACGGGCAATTTGTGCACTTCGGAAATGAATTAAGCTGAATTTAAACCTTTCTCTCTCTGTCTCCTTCTCGCCCTGTTGCAGCATCTTGGCATGGCATCTCGGCCCAACAGCCGCCCTGTACACATTTTCTTTAAGGGTAATGTATTAAGCTGAATTTAAAATGAAATTAAAGTGTTTCAAATTCAGTCATTTTTTCTTAGAACCAAGCTAATAATTTTGGCAAAAACCACAGCAAATTCATGGAAACAGCAGATACAATATTTAATTCTTCATGTATTGTATATAATTCCTCTTTATATAATTCTTCATGTATTTTAGTGTCAATTATTAATACAATACAACTCGCCGCTGGATGAACAGTAAATTATTGAACTGTAAAAATGATTGGTGATTACATTTTACTGTATTTTTATTAACAAAAAATACATTAAATTATAACTGTATTTATCCCTATACAAAAGAAAAGAAAAGAAAAGAAAAGAAAATGCCCGTGTATTAATTACAGTGCAGTCTGTACAACGGTAATATTGGTATTTACATTCTAGCACTGCAGGAGTTCAGTGTAAACTGTACAGTACGATATGGGTTTATCTTTATATTTTTGTAAAGGGTACTGTATTAAACTGAGCTTAACACGCATATTTGGGGGCATATTTAGGGTTTACACTATAAAAAGAGGATTTTTTTGGACCAAAACACAACAACGCGGTTTTCGGTATACGTAACCCGTGCGAATTACTGGGGGACACACAATAAACATTCTCTACTGACTGGTCATTACACCCTATAAACTATTAGCACTGACCGGTCATTGCACACTATAAACTCTCAGTAGCCTACTGACTGGTCATTACACACTATAAACTCGCAGTACTGACCGGTCATTACACACTATAAACTCGCAGTACTGACCGGTCATTACACACTATAAATTCGCAGTACTGACCGGTCATTACACACTATAAACTCTCAGCACTCACCGTTCATTACACACTATAACTCTCACTAGTGACCAGTCATTACACACTATACACTCACAGCAATGTCTAGTAATTACACTATAAACTATCGGTATTGCTCAGTCATTACACTATAAACATTGAGCATTGACCAGTCATTACACACTATAAACTCCCAGCACTGACTAGTCATAACTCACTAATCTCTTACTTCTGACCGTTCATTACACACTATAAACTCTCAGCACTGACTGGTCATTGCAAACTATGAACTCTCATTAAGGATGTGCGGGTTTTGATGTTCAGGTTCTACCGCGCGCTAAAGTTGTTCTGTCGGTTTAACTCTTATAACCGCCCTCCCCGTTGTGTTTATTCGGTCTCACGCGTTAGTCCTGGCGTTCATTTACAAATCTTTCAGTTTGTTTATGAAGCCTCGCGACCATTCTCACCTTCGAACTCCTTTGATGTTTTCCTCCACTTCCGTTATCTATGCCCTTATGAGCACGATGCAGTAGCACGCGCTGCTACGATTGGTTCAGTCTCAGTAAGCCGCTGACTGGTTGGCTAAAACATACGTTGCCCGTATCCGATTGGTTGGGGATGTGACGTCCCGTGTTGCGTCATCGGCCTCGCTTCGCAGCGCGTGCAGAATGTCATGGCGGCGCCCGTGCAGAGCAGCTTCAGGAGGAGCGGCGGGCGCGCGCAGATCCGCGGGACACGGACCTCCGGCCGCGCGTTGCTCACCACGTGCAGCGGAGTGGTGGGACTGGACCGCGCACTCGGTGGGCAAAACTAAAATAACCGGGCTGGTCGGGGGGCAGTAAGGTGGGCAGGAGGAACGAGAACCTCTCACAGTCAGTAACTAAATATCACTCAGCGGCTTAATGTCTCCATGGAAACACACTGGTCGAGAAGGCTCTGAAGGCAACGCACTTGGCCCCGAAGTCACCGTGTCCGCGGGTTAGCAGGGTTTAAACACCCAGGTTTTGGGCTGTGAGTCTCTGCATTGATGGAGCTCCATCCAGCACTGATCCTCCAACATCAGTACCTGACTTCACATATACTCTCATACAATCAGATCCTCACAGCAATGTTCCAACATCAGTACCTGACCTCACTAATGCTCTTGAACAATCAGATCCTCACAGCAAAGTTCCAACATCAGTATCTGACCTCACTAATGCTCTCATACAATCAAATCAACACAGCAATGTGCCAGCATCAGTAGGTGAACTCACTAATGCTCTCATTCAAACGAATCCTCCTTCAGTGTTCCAACTTCAGTATCTGACCTCACCAATGCTCTCAAACAATCAAATCCTCACTGCAAAGTTCCAACATCCGTACCTGATGTTCACACACCAGAACTTCTCAGGGATATGATCCAATCTTCAGTGTAACGGCTGCAGCATTTAAGGCTGTACAGAATATTTGGAATAAGAATCAGAATAGAAATTGAAGTGTATACAAGTGTGTTGGGAACAGTTTTTGAATCCTTGTAAAATATATACAGTGTTTATCTCACACAATTACAAATGTGCAGTATTAATAATAAAAACTGCAAGCAATGTGTTTTGAATGTGGTTCTGATTATAAATGTGTATGAATGTTTCTATAGGTGGAGGATTAGCAGTTGGAAGCCTATTGCTAATAGGTAAGGTAAGCTGTTTCTGTATTTTGAATCTATGGGTCTTTCTCTATTAGCACATGAACTTGGTTTACCCTCGGAACTCCACAGCTGTTACTCAGTAATGCAACATACAAATGGGGTGCAGCCCTCATTATTGGAGAAAAGAGGCTGTATATGAATTATGTATGGGACAAACCCCATTACCAGAAAAGTTGTAACACTTTCCAAAAATCTGTAAGTTGGTAATTCACTTGAACAGTTAATTAACAGTCATAAGGACAAAGAAAGGATGTTCAGTGTTTTCACAAATTTTCTTTGTCTTTTGGTCCATCTTAGATGAGCTTGGGCCCAGAGAACTTGATGATAAAGCTGATGTGTGGCTTCCTCTTGGCATAATACTGTTTCAATGAGCATTTCTTGATGAAGCAGTGGATTGTGTTCAGCAAGAATGATTTCCACAAGTGCCCCCAAGCCCATGTGGCTGTGTTGGTCACACAGCATGACGGTTTCTAATGCAATGCTGCCTAAGGGGTCTAAGGTCACACATACTGAGCAGTGGTTTCTGCCCTTGGCCTTTACATACAGATTCCCTAATCTTTAAGTGCAGATGGTGGCAGTTTTAAATTCTTTGCTATCTTGCGCTAAGAAACATTTTGTTTTTTAATTGATAGATAAATCTCTCGATGCAAAGTGGTTGAGCCCGACCCATCTTTGTTTGTGAAGACTGAGCCTTTGGTGGATGCTTCTTTTATACGCTTTACACCCACACATGATACCAGTTAACCTGCTAGTTGTGGAACCTTCCAGAAAGTTATTTATAAAATAAAGGTTCAGGTGAATTATCTGTTACAGATTTAATTTTTTATTGCATTTATAGAATGTGACCCAACCTTTTAGAAAGTGAGGTTTGTTCAAAAACAGTAGTAATTATAGTTGTTGTAGTAATATGTAGTTATGAGCTGAAACAGTAATAGTTAGCGATGTTAGTTATAGTTTAGTTATTGTGTTCTGAGTGTTGTGTTTGAGCCACTGTTCCATGTTCCATATTCTGACAGACAGCATATGGAAACAGCAATGACCCACATTTACCCTGCAGCCTGGAGACCCCCCTTTCTCTCTCTTTCTCTTTCTCTCTGAAAAAAAAACGAACTCTCTGCAGTACTCAGTCGTCCAGAGTGACTGATACATCCCATGATTTTGTTCTCTCAGCACTCCTCCTCCTCTCTGTTCATCCTAACTGCCCTCCCGCTAGGCTAATAGTCCCTGCGGGTTCTTCCATAGAAACAGCAGCACAATACGGCCCCCGGCCCCTGAGGGCCCGTCTGGGGGCCATTGTGAGGAGATCTGAAAGCCACAAAGGGAGCTGACCCAGAAACACATCAATAAGGGATGGAATGGGGCGGAGATTGGGGGGGGGGGGGAAGGGTGGCTGTGGAAGGAGTGTTCAGTGACGGGCAGAGAGAGGGGGCTGTAGGGGGAAGAAGGAGGTTTGGGGGGTAATGGGGGTGTTCCCCAGTGACAGTGTGAGGAGCTGTGGAATTTTCCTCTGGGAGAGAATGGAATTGAAAAGACGAGTTGTCTTTATCTTCCTTGTTTTCTTGTTATATTTTTTTATTCCAGGGACAGGAACTGGGACAAGGAGAGGGACAGGGATAGGGACAGGAACGGGGACAAGGAGAGGGACAGGGATACGGATAGGGACAGGAACGGGGACAAGGAGAGGAACAGGGATAGGGACAGGAACGGGGACAAGGAGAGGAACAGGGATAAGGAGAGGAACAGGCATAGGGATAGGAACCAGGATATGGAGAGGAAGAGGAATTAGAACAGGGACAGTAGCAGGAATAGGGACAAAGGAGGGACAATACAGTGACGAGAAGAGGGACAGGAACAGAGACGTGGGACAGGAACAAAGAGAAACAGGGACAATGAATGGAACAAGGACATGGACATAGAACAGGGAGAACGATAGAAACAGGGTCTGGCTGAGGAGAGCTGAAACACACTTTCACTTAGGGCTGGGCGATTTGGCCTAAAATCTAAATCTCAATTAATTGAACATTTTAACTCGATTACAATTAATGAATGATTATTTTATTTATTTTTTGCCCTCATAGTTCACTGACAAGATGCTCAGTTGTCTCAGTGTTTAAGCTCTCCATGCTCGACATGTCGGCGGAATAACATAACATAACGGAGTGGGGTCACATGACTCCACACGCGGTAGTTTTTTAAAGGGAAAGTAATCGAAATAATCAACCTGGAAAAATGTGATCGATTATGGGTTCTGAATGTCGATTTTGATTACTTTTCGATTAATCGCCCAGCCCTACTTTCACTGCATCTTCAACTTAATCTGCACACTCTGGTTGTAAGACTAGAGACTCTCTCAGTCTCAGCCTCACTCAGATTCCATCAAAACTACGTCTGCTAACTGTACCTAAACTTTTAACCTGACCTCCAGGGTGGTAGATCACGAGTATCTTGTCTCTTACCAAGCCATTTATGGTTAAGGGCGGTTGAAAGCACACAGCTATTTTCACTGGCAGATTATTTTGAATTAAACTGGAGCTAACTGTAACACACGTCCTTTTTTTTACAACTGACCTTAGTTTTAGTGATTTTAAGTCTGTTTTTGAGTCTATTGTGTATTTGTTTCTGCATGGTTTGTTGCTCTGTAGCCACCATATTGTGTGACATCACAATTGTGTGACAACACAACAATCTCTCCCATATGGTCTCATAACTCCTTCCATGGAGATAATGCCCCCTTTACCTTTGCCTTTGTTTTCTTGATCAAGATTCTTAATCAAAATCTGTGTCACGCGACTTAGACATGTGGGGCTGAACTGCAACTGAGAAGAGGACTTTTAGGCCACTGTCAATTTTTTTTGCACTCACAAAACCAGTCTGAACTGACAGTGTGTGTGTGTTACAGAAGAGGATGAGAGTGATAGTTACTCCAGACTGTTGCTACAGTATTTCCTGGCGGAGGGCGTAGCCTGCAGACATCAGCTCTACCTGGCCTCCGCGCAGGACCACCCTGATGACATCATACAGGTACTGTTAAAACTAAACACAATCCGCACACCCACAAACACACACAGATAAATCTACCCCAGAACCAAACATAGACACCAAACAAACACATTCACATTCCCTGGTCGAGCTGCTCAAAAACCAAACATAGTTGAGTTACAGTATGAACACTGAGTGTTTGTGTGCTTGTGCAGAATCTCCCCTGTCCGGTTCTGGATGCTGATGTCAGCTCAAGCCTGGCTGAATCTCCCCAAACTGCAAACACTCCCGACTCCATGAAGATTGCCTGGCGCTACCAGAACCTTCCAACAGTCCAGGTACATCCTCATTTCCTTTTTTTCTACTATAAGTCTCACTGATATATGATATGTTTATATGACTGTTGATGATGGTAAAATATTGGTGAATATGAATGAAAACAATTTTAGGGACAGTTTTGCCTCATGTCACCCTGCCTGAATCCCTTCATGATGAATGTGTTTAGTTTTAGGACCAAAAGCGTCTCAAAACAACAACTCAGACTCTATTGGCCTCAGCTTGCAGTCAGCCTGTTAGATTGTGTGTGTGTGTGTGTGTGGTGTGGTGTGTGTGTGTGTGATTGTTTTTGTAATAGATGTATCACACTGACCCCCTCGGAGCTCTGAACAGATCCTCCATTCACTGCCAGTGTGAATTATTCACACTAAACCAGCTCAGACGGATGGGGCTTTATTCAACTCTCAGCTCCTCACATTGACCCTATGCCCACCCCCACCATAAGAACACATTATATCTATTTTTCCTCTCCTCAAAGAAGGTCTCATCCTTGTAATCCACTCACACACACTGCTGTTTCTCTCTCTCTTTCTCTCTCACTCACACTCACACACACATAAACCTGTCTCACACTCACTGCTCTCACTCAGTTCCCTCTCTCTCTGTCCCTCAGTCCTGTTTTCTTCATTGCTCTCCAGTATAGAGGTAAGAAAGGTAACAGTTATCTCAGTGAGTTGTTCATTTCTTTTTTTCCAAACTGTTCTGCCCTTTTGTCGCTTTACCCTCCTACACATTCCTACACAATTCTACACATTTCTACACACACTACATAAATCTACACTCCTGCGACACCTTTACACTTCTACACAATTCCGCACGCCTCTACACACTTATACACACTGTTCTACAATTTACTTCTACCTTCTAAATACCTCTACACTCTTCTACACACTTCTACACAATTCTACACACATCTGCACTCTCATACAGTTGTGGCCAAATATTTTGAGAATGACAAAGATGAATTTTCAACAAGTGTCCTGCTTCAGTTTTTATATACTGTAAACCCCGACAATCGCGGGGATTCCGTTCCAAGAGAACCCGCAAATAACCCTAAGAGAACCTGTTAAACCTAAATATTCATTTAATTTTAAACTCAGCTTAATACATTACCCTTAAAAAATGTAAACCCTTATCCACATTTTACAGTGAACACTGATCTGCTGTCTCCCACAGTGCTAGAATGTAAAATACTGATATTACCCCAATTCACTGGTCTGTAATTCATGCACGCGTAATACAGTAATAAAAATACAGGACTTTAAGAAAAACAAAACGATTGATTGGGTTTTCAAGAACTTCAGGGAGAGAGGTTCAGTTGTTATGAAGAAGGTTTCAAACTGCCCAAGATAGTCCAGCAAGCACCAGGACAGTCTCCTAGAGGTAATTCCGCTGCAGGATTGTGCCATCCCCAGTGCAGAGCTTTGCTCAGGATTGACAACAGGCACTTATCGATATATTTACACACACAGTGAAGCAAAGACTTTTTGAGAACAGTTGGTGTCAAGAAGAGCAGCAAAGAAGCCACTTCTCTCCATGAAATACACCAAGGACAGACTGATATTCTGCAAAAGATGCAGGGATTTTCTCAGCTGAAGCCCTGATCTGATTGTTTGAGACATCCAGAAAATTGATTGTCCGCAGAAAAACATTCCCAGGAAACTCTCCAGACCTTAATCCCATTGAGAACTTGTGGTCAATCCTCAAGAGGCGAATGAACAAACAAAAACCTACATATTTTGACAAACTCCATGCGTTATGCAAGGATATGCAAGAATGGGCTACTAACCGTCACCTCTCTTTGGCTCAGAGGTTGATTGACAGGTTGCCAGGGCGAATTGCAAAGGTCTTGAAAAAGGAGGGCCAACACCACAAATATTGACTCTTTGCATAAACTTGATTGTCAATAAAAACCTTTGAAACTTATGAAGTGCTTGTAAATTATACTTCAGTACACCACAGAAATGTCTGACAAAAAGATCTAAAAACACAGAAGTAGCAGACCTTGTGTAAAACAATATTTGTGTCATTCTCAAAAATTTTGGCCACGATTGTACACACTTCTACACACCTCCACACTTTTTAATATACTTCTACACACATCTACACACTTTTACACAATTCTAGGTTGTTCTATAGTTTTACACAGTTCTATGTACTTCTACATGGTCCAATTGCATTCTAAAAAAAATCTTCAGAATGCTACACTGTTCTGTTGTATGATCAGTTCAGCATAGTTCTGCAAAGTACTACACAGTTTTGTAGGGTTATGCATAGTTCTACGGTTATACAGTTCTACCCAGTCCTATAGAATTCTAAACAGTTTAATTCTGTAGACAGAGTTGTTGTATAGTGTTATCAATTAAAGTCCACTGAGGCCGTTCTGAAGGGTTTGTCCTGATCTGGAGCATGTCTGGGTCAATGATCTACATCAGAGAAGATCAGAGGTTCTGATTCATGTCACAGCACACACACACAATTACACACACTGACTTTTTGTGTGTGTGTGTGTGTTCAGGCTGATTTGACGTCCTCCTCTCGTTTGGGACGTCAGTTTGACCTGATGAAGAAAATGGATCCGCAGCTCCTGCAGGACACTCAGATCCACTCCTTCTACCTTCCAGAGGAACCTGCAGCAGATCAGCAGAGGAGGTAAACAAAAGTTAATTATACCCACTGCATTATTCTGGAAATTGCGCTGTAAATGTACAATAAATTATACAGTGAATGATTCAATCAACAAAAATGGTGTTTTTTTTCTGGAAACACATGAATATCTTTCAGATTTAGATTCAGGTGATAAAGTATCTTAGACTGAGGAGGTCTGGAATGAAGGTGGAGGTTCAGTTTCTCCACTCGTTGAATGAAGGTCAGAGGTTGTTAAACTGGATAAGAAAATGGTATGGAGGATCTATTATTAATTAAACTATTGAAAAGATCATTATTAATGATAACCAGTCCTAGTAGATGAAAGGTTGGTAAGGAGTGTGTTTGGTGTGTTAACCCCCCCACCACCACCCGTCCTGCTGTTTGTTTTGAGGCTTCTGGGTTACTGGGCTGTTTTATAGTCCCCAGTCACTCCAGTAGAGCATAAGGTTGGGTTGTGCTGGGCGATGGGCGAGAGGCTAGGGAGAGTTTAACGCGCGTGTGTGTGGTGTTTGCGGTGCGGAGGGTTTTTACGCTTGTGAGGCGTTCGGAGTTCTGCACACATTAAAGCCAACCGCTTTTTTCCCGGCAGCGCAAACAAATCAATCTGGAGCTCCAGCTTTATGGAGCTTTCTGAGCTTTTTATGTCTGCAAACACACACACGCACACACTCACGTGTTCATCCGCCGTGCAGACGGCCTGTGTTTACTGAAGGAAGTGTGTTCCTGCACTCGGACTGCAGACAGCCTGTGTATGTGTGAGTGAGTGAGTGAGTGTGTGTTTGTGTGGGACACTGAGGTCAGACTGACGTGTTTCTGGAATTCTGTCGTCATTAGTCCTGCAGTTTGTTTCAGTCCCTTCATTATGGTTTTATGGTGAAGCAGAACGGCCATAAAGCTTTTAGCGTTTAGCATTTAGCGTCAAGCTTTTATCTGTATTTCCTCAGACCGGCGGACGCATAACCTCAGACGAGCCAAACCACAGCTGCCCTGATTCACATTAATAAAACAATTTAATATCAAACACTTTGTAATGTTCATATGATCCGCACACTTTTTCTGACAGACTGCAATACACTACAGAGGCTGTAGGGGGCACTATGACTTCTATTGTTCTATTTAATAAGGGTTCTATAATGATCTCCAATAGTCTTAAAATGTCTGATCTGTAATACTCTATAATGGCCTATTATGTTCTGTAATGAGCAGTAGTGCTTAATAAGGTTGTATAATGCTCGGTAGAGGTCTGTAATATTATATAATGCTCTCTAACATTATATAACGATCTATAACAGATAGGTCATATAATACTCAGTAATTCTGTATCTAGTAAGGTAAATGTTCTCATATTCCACTTGGCCGTTTGTCAACTGCTATAAAATCTCGCTTTGTGTTGTTCCGTGTTGCTGTAATTTGCACTAATTGCTCTCCAGGTGAATGGCCTGGGGGGGGGTCACTCCCACCTGCCTGTGAGATTAATTAACTCTCACGTCGACATTATCCTCTGTGGACCAAACCCTGTGCTGAGCACACTCCAGCACCCCAAACCTGTGCCTCACACACTCAGGTGGCCTGGGATGGTGGTTGACGGGCTTTCATTTCTACCACAAAATTGCCACTCATTTGGGCCTGAGCACCAGGAAACTGTAAATAAGTAACAGAACAAGACCCATTTTCTAATGTTAAACCTCTTAATGTGAAAACACAAAACTGTATGAAATGTCTTTTCCTGATACTCTGGAATATTTGCTGCACATTTGGGATATAAAGGATAAACAGTTCAGTTGGAATCTTTTATCCGTTTATTATTATCCATCATTCTGTATTCTTTACACATACAGCCTCTGTCTGGTTCCTGTGGGTGTTAGTAAATAGAGACAGGGTGACTCAACAAAAAGCGTGTGAGGTTCCGCGGAGAATGTGTGAGTGTGCAGTTGTGCAGATCTTACCCCTGATTTAACCTGGAAGTGCTGGATGGCAGAGACTGAATAACCACTCTTCCGTTCTGGTGGAGTTTCAGCACTGCATCGCTTGGCCACGTGGGACTCAGCGGTGATGATGGGGGCGGGGGCTGTCGTTAATTTGATTCCATTAGTGCTGTGTTAATGTGGATCTGCAGACAGACGGCCATCCTGTGTTTCCCTGGAGAAGCAGCACAGCAGATCTGAGACCTGTTGATTCTGTAAACAAAAAGAACTGAATCAGCTGCTCCTGAAAACTGCTTTACATCATGTCATCAATAGTAGATCACACAGTCCTGCAGGATGCCTAGTGTAAAGCACCAAATCCGCTGAGACTATTTCTTCCTGTTCAAATAGAATTTTGTGGGTCTACAGTCAGTTCAGACAGAATTCTGCCTTGAATTGTGTTCTTCGGCTGTCTGGATGTTTGAATTCAGTTTAAAATTTCGGACCCAGCAAAACAAAGATCTGCTCTTTTATGAGTCTTTCAGGTGTTTTTAATGTCCGTCTGTCCTTCCAGCTCTTTAGGACCATATGCTGGTTTGCTGCATTCAATCCGGACCGTTATCCGAAGTGAAGGCTTTGACGGATCCAGTTCACAGGTTGGTCTCTGACTAAGAAATTTGGATCGACATAATGATGAAAGTTTCACAATCTCTGAGATTGAGTGTATCTATTAAATTATATGATTGAATTGTGTATTGACCTAAGCATGTTAAAATGACTGAAGTACCTCTCAAATGATGGAGTGTGTGTAAATCCCAAATTTAGGAGAATCTCACAGATCAGGCCTTCAGATCCTCAGGTTCGGGGTGTGTAGATATGGGGGATGTGGGGGTGGGGTGTATGTGTTAGGTGCTCCTCTGGGCTTTTAATTCTTTAAACCGGGTCCCATTAGCGATGTGGTAAACAGGCCGAGACACATTGAGCAATACGGCTGCTGTCTGTTCATATTTATTAACTCCTTCTAAGGGACTCGGGGACGGAAAACCCCTTAGAGACCCCCTCCAGGTCCCCACCCAAATCCCTCCTTCTGCAAATCCCTCTCCAGTGTCTGTGTGCTGCTGTGAGAATTCAGCTGCCTGGGTTTGAGTTTTATTTGACACTTGAAATTAATCAGTAATGAACACTTTTACACATGAGTCTTTACTGAACACTTTTTTTGTGTTTGGGGATGATGTGGGGTGTTTATGGTGTGTTTAGGAGTGTTTTGGGGGATGTGTTGTGGGGTGAGGTTTTTTATGTGACTAAACATAAAAAAACTTAATTACACTCTCCAACGGAAACTAAATAACCCACTGAATTCACAGAACCAACATCAGCTGACCATCACAGCTCTAGTGCCTTTGGTGCAGCTGGAACAGGGTGAGAACCCTGAATATGAGAGTTATAACCCTTAATATGAGAGATATAACCCTTCATATGAGAGTTATAACCCTTCATATGAGAGTTATAACCCTTCATATGAGAGTTATAACCCTTCATATGAGGTTTATAACCTTGAATGAGTGTTATAATCATGAATGAATTATAAATTATATCCCTGTTATATCCCTGAATGAAATATAATCCTGAATATGGGAGTTAAAGCTATATAACTGTCCTATTCAGAGTTATGAATAGAGTTAATATTCTGGAAATAAACAACTTCAAATCATTCAACTTTTTGTCAAATTATTTATTTTATTAATATTATTAAGGATAAATATCTCTGTTAGGGTAAAGTTCGGAATGTGTTGCGACTGGGTCTCCACTCTCTTGGCTCCGCCCTCTGGGGAGATGATGTGTGTTTTACTGAAAACCCCGCCTGTGGCCATGCCCTGACCACGTTCCTGTACGCCCTCCGAGGCCTGCTGCGTGCCTCTCTCTCTGTTGCCATGGTAACCGTACCTGCTCATCTCATACAGGTAAGGCCATTACAACCACATTTAACAATTTTACTAAACTATTTGCAGTTATATGTGTATCTTTGCAGATGTGCAGATTGCAGACACTGCAAGCACATAGAATAAACACACTATAAATAGTGAACACACAAACTGTAAATACACACACTGTAAAATATAAATACACACAGTAAAAAAGACATAGTAAACAACGACATTAAGGTGTATAGGTTATAGGTATATATTTGCAGATGTGTGTGACAGTGATTGTGTTCAGGCGATCACTGTCACACTGAGTGTGTGATGATAAATGTGTGAGTGTGAATGTTCAGGCTGGTGTATGTATGTGACAGCTTTCTGTGTGTGTGTGTGTGTGTGTGTGTGTGTGTGTGTGTGTGTGTGTGTGTGTGTGTGTGTGTGTGTGTGTG
>JBBPDC010161838.1:0-18512 GCA_037974485.1 Hemigrammopetersius urotaenia | reverse complement strand
CCAGGGCGGGGGGTCTCAGGCCCATCCAGGCAGGGGCCCGTGGAAGCAGTGCCATCCACCCCCACAGAGACCAGGGCGGCCCACCAGGCCCCACCGCAGAGCAAGAACTACACCCACCCCCACATTTAGTCAACTATCAGACTACATAAGACAATAGACACCCAAGTTGAGCCTGTCCCCCACCTCTATTAGACCCCCCCTCCCATCTTGCAGAGTGGCTACGTCCAGATGGTAAAAACGTCCCCACCTTAACTGGTATAAGTTAATCGGATTGATAACTGCCATACTGGTGAATGTGTATGTGAGCTTTGCCACATTTAATTCGATGAGAGAGTGCCCACATCAAAGACATACGCTAAAGCATACATTAAAACCCCTCATAGATAGCTACATATACAGTAACCCCTCACTTAGCTCCATAACCTGTTTTGAAGCCATAAACCCCTGCCCCCAGGTCACTTGCAGCTATTATCCCTGTGAAGAGACACCACAAACAGTGCAAGTGAGCCCAGAAGCACTGTAAGCAGGTAGGACTGCTGCATTTTCATCTTTAAGGAATCTTGGCAGAACTACATCCCCCCTGATGCGACCATTCAGCTAATGAGGCTACATGCTATCCACATCCTAACAGACATTTTCAACACCTCCCTCATTCAAGCCATTCAAGGTCACCCCACGGCCCTTCAAGGCCACCACCTGTTCCAAAGAAGACCTCAGTCTCACACCTCAACCACAATGGTCCACTAGCACTTATTCCAGTGACCATGTAGTGCTATTTCAGTTCTTCCACATAATGTGAATGACTGACTACATCAAGAATCAACTCCCTCCCACACTGGACCCACTGCAGTTCGTGTACTGCACAAACCGGTCAACAGGTTTCAACATGATCTCACTTGTGCTCCACCTGACCTCGTCACAAGTAAGAAAGCTGTTCATCGACGTCAGCTCAGCATTCAACACCTCCATCCACCAGACTACACCTCCAGCTCCAGCATCAACCGCATCATCAAATTCCCAGATGACACCACATTTGTGGGGTCCATCAGAGATGGCATTGACATGATGTACAGAGAGGAGGTGTGATGGCTAGAGGCCTGGTGCAAGAGCATCCTGACCTGCTACAACAAAGTCACCATGCTGCCCCCTACCGAACTGTCTACTCCACACCCTACTCTGCACTACAGAACCCCATATCTTGACTTTTGATATGAGCATAGTAGGTAAAAAATGTAGAAGTAAACAGATTACATAAATCACAAATGCATGACATTCTGTTTGGAAATTTTCTCAGTATGTACTTAATGATCTCACCGAAAGTAAATCCATCCATTTTATCAAACTCTGACCGGGAGTTATTTAGCTGCTGAGCTTTGCAAAATGCAAAATGCGATTTCCATTCCATAACTACAGGGGATAGTATCCTTGGGGCAACTTGGGTTAAGGGTCATGCTCAGGAACCCATTGGTGGTATTCAAACCCATCACCTCTTGGTCTAGAAGCCATTATCCTATCCACTAGACCATCACCACCAATACAACTACCAATTGGTTGCATTATTTTTCAGCAAGTAACTCAGTAGCATGTCACATCTGAAAATGTGTTGGGTTCAGTCAAAACAACACAATACCACTGTGCTGGTAATATTTTTACCAATGCAGAAGCGTAACGCTGACTAATACATTGAATAGGTATTATTACCAATGAATTTTTGCCGTTGCTCATTGGTAACAAGAATCGACTCTACTCACCTTGACGCCCGAGTTGCCCTAGACCTCATCTACAATGTGGACTTGCAGAATATATATCTGGTCAATGGCTGTCTGGCTTATCCTGGGGCTCGTGTACCAACCAATTACTTTGGTTGTGCCCCAGGGATCTGTCCTGGGGCCCCTCCTCTTCACTATATATCTCCTTCCTCTTGGCAATATTTTTCACAAATTTAACATCAGTTTCCATTGTTACACGGATGAGACCCAGCTCTACCTTACCAGTAAACCCACTTCCTCCCTTACTGACTGCCTGACTGAAATAAAAACCTCAGCCACAACACACACAACATGTGGCAGGGAATCCAAGCTGTCACAAACTACAGGGGAACCACAACAGCTACAGATCCCTGAGACACCACCCTTCCAGACAGCCTCAACACCTTCTATGGCAGGTTTGACAGGCTGAACACAGACATACCCTCAAAGGCCCTCTGTGACCCCACGGACACTGTCTTCCAGGTGACATACACTCAGGTCCTGAAAGCTCTGAAGAAAGTGAACCCCCATAGGGCTGTGGGACCCGATGGAGTTTTGAAGACCCTTTCCAAAAAATTAGAATATCATGGAAAAGTTCATTTATTTCTATAATTCCATTCAGAACGTTACACTTTTATAGATTATAGATTCAGGGCCCACAAATTAGACGATTTCAAGTACTTAGCTGTTTATTTGTACATAATTTGGGCTTCCAGCTCATAAAACCCACAAAAACAGCCGCAGGTATCACTGTCTGGTATGGGAACGCCACACAGGCAGAGAGGAAGGCTCTGCAAAGAGTCATAAATACTGCGGAGAGGATCATAGGGAAAAAACTTCCTTCCATGGACTATCTGTACACAGAACGCAAAGAGCAGAGGGAATTATCAGGGACTTGCAACATCCAGCTCACTCACTGTCCAGACACAAAAATTGTACATCTACGAAAATTTTTTTCGTAGATATTACCACCCTCTTGTACAGTGATCTTTATATTTTATATATGATATACTACTAGTAGATTGCTCTATTATCTGCTTTATTTGCCTGCCTTTTCTACTTATCATAAAAAATTTAATCTGACTTGGAGAGTTTTGCACAAGAATTCCAATGTGCATGGACTGCTGGTCTCATGCGCACATGGCAAATAAAAATCTTGAATCTTGAATCTTGAACACCTATTTTAATTTAGATCCTACATCTTGCTGACATTTACGTAATGTATGAGAAATGAACATTTTCAACAATGGTAAACAGAGGATAAGCATGTGTGAGATCATACTGTGATAAAATGGCTACATATTGCAGTCATAAAATGCCTGGCTGGTATCTATGTCTTAGATCGGTCAGAATGAACAGAAAACAATTACACTTTATTTTATACATTCCACAGTGCTTATCTACCAATGCTCAAATTGTTAAAACTTAACTCAATTGACTTTCATCAGACGTAGGTGTCAGGATTAGAAGTGGGATTAAACTGGGGATTAAACCAGAGAAAAAGTTGGAATAAATATTGTGTAATAAATCTGTATAATAAATATATACACTTTTTCCAAATTTCTGCAATTCAATTATTAATTTCATATTAGTAGTTTGTAGAGGGAAAGCATCTACTATAGACAAACAAGTTTTACCAAAATGTTGGTAGAATGCTTGTTTGCACAGCACAGCACAGCCTTAGTCAGCATTGCGATAATGTTTTGTAAATTATTTTCATGTCTGCAAATGTGTGTATTTAATGTGCATTTTGATCTTCTGAAATCCATTCTGTATTTTTATTTAGGGTATCAACTGGTACCATTGGAAAGGCCATGAGTTTTCCATCCCATTCGTGGAGATGAAGATGAGGCCCTACAACTACCGCAGCATCAGCGGCAAGCGAAGGAGGTCCATCCCGCATTAATCAGTGCTTCTACCCTGTATTAGTAGCTGTACCAATTTTTACATATAGTGGGGAAAAGAACAGTAGGCATACGTGACTTGTTTGAAACTTAAAATGATCAAATTCCTTTTGAACAATGTTGATTGGAGTTGATTAACCCTTTGGGTCTAAAATTAGTCCCCTCTGTGTAACACTTTTGATCCAATTTGGAGCGGTGTGAAAACATTTACAGGTTCAATAGGGTACAGTGTACAGTTTACCATGAATGGTTGGCCTGAAAGAACTAGAGAGAGTCTTAGTTTACTCTTGGATGAAATTGAATGCCCAGAAAAATAAAAAAAAACTTCTATTTTTGTAACTGTAAAAAAGAAAATAGCTGTAAAAAATTATCAAACGATTTATGTTCAAGATTTTCCACCTATTTTATTTTGGATCAGGAAAAAATTTAAATGTCATCACTGACTCATTCGGAATCAAAGACAATCTGGCAACTTTTCTTTCCTGAATGTGTGTCCGTATGTATGTGCATAAATCTGTCTTTGGGAGTTAAAAAATAGCCAGTAACTCAAATTTGTAGATGAATTTTACCTACTTACCTACCATATTCAAATGCTGTCTTTTATGTTCTTCCTTTCTCATTTATCTTTTAGTTTCTTATTTTATTACTTCTGTGTGTAGTAAAGAGAACTAGATGCATTTCCAGAAGAAAATGTGATTGTGCAGTTGCAATGGTGGTTGCCACTGGTGTTGCCATTCAGAATTTTTTTATTTCTTACTGTAAAAATCCCCAAACATAGATATTAAAGCTTTTGGAAAACATCAGCTTACATATACTTACGTATTATAATAAGATTTGTTGAAAAATGTTTTAAAAATCAAACAATGTACAAACATTTAAGATCACATGTAAGTCCCAGTGACTGTCCGGCTCTCCGGCTCGCTCTTGCACACCAGTCAGAACACAGCAGCTGTCTGGCTGCCAGGTGAAGTAACATCTCAATGGCCACTTTCACTAGCATTTAAAATGAAAGGTTACTCTCTCTGTCTCTGGAACAGGTTTTGTATCACAGAGGTCTCTTGAAGTTTTTAAATGATTAATACTCCGCCTTTGACCAACCAATCTAAACCTTATACAAGCGCACTACTACAGATGTTGGATGTTTTGAAATTGGAATGGTTCCAAAAACCTCATAAGCCCCAGATTAAAAGAGGCTCCAATTAAAAAAAAAAAAAAGAAGAATAACTAGAAGATGCATTTCTGAGAGAAAATGCAAAATGTGGTTAAGCAGTTGCTATGGTAACTGAGGAAAATGTAATTTAAACACACATTAGTATATAATAAGATTTGTTGAATAAATGTTGAAAAAATGATGTACAAATATTTATGATCTAGTCTGTCCCAATAACTGTCCCACCTCTCTCTATCTATTTAGTTATTTTGACCTTTAAAAGAAGACATTTTTCAAAATCGTTGTTTTGAAATCAAACTAGAAAATGCATTTTCGTAAAGAAAATGGGAAGTGTGATAGTGTGGTTGCTACAAGACCAGTGTTTGGATACAATGGAAAAAGTGGCACCACAAAATGTATATTTTTTGCCCAGGCTGTCTCAAGCTCACAATGTTTTGATTCCAACAAACATAGCTTCTTGTGGTGTTCATAGGCTCCACTGTGGACCCAAACAGACTGAAGCTTCAAATAAGGGTGTTCCTTTAGACACACACACAGACACCCTAGCCTAGCCTCAAATTTTGACCCAAACACACAGAAGCTTTAATACCTTTATGTAAAGGACAATGTTTTAGCAGTAGTGCACTAAACACACACACATACTCACACACTCACACTAATTATTTATGTCATGTTCTTCCTGACTTTTTTAAAGGTGCTTGGTCTCGTAGATTTTAAGCCCAAGGCAAATATCTACATCCCAGTAGCTTGTAGGGCCAAACGCTAGCCGTCTCTCTACAGCCTTAGCTTAGAATGACCCTTAGAATTACCCATGGTCTGTCTAAATTTTTCTTGGCTATTGGGACAGTCTCAACAGTCTTATGCTAAATGTTTCATCATGAGTGTATCGCCCTCAAAATTTTCAGCAAGAAATGGAATTCACTTTTCTGAAATTTGTCTTATGATGTTTCATTTACTTCATTTTATACTTCTGATTAATCTTTGGAGATTAACAGTGTCTAAATGCATTTTATATTCAACAAAATAGATTTAGGTGTGCAATGCACTAATAAGTGACTTAAGTTATTAGTAAATCTAAGTCACACTTTTGATACATTCTATTTCTTCTAAAAACTCTTATCCCAACTCTTAACTGTAATATTTGAATTTATTTATTCTAAGTGCAAATACAAGCTTAAACCACGAAAACACAATTAGGAAATCTTTCATTCGACATTCGATTTTTTTTTTCCACTTTAGCCATGATCACACAACTATTGACTGCTGTTTATTTATTAAAAATAATTATATGAAAATGCATGTAATTTGGTGGCCTAGTGGGTGAGGATCCCTGCCTCTGGACCAAGAGGTCATGGATTCAAATCCTATCTTCAGCACCTCCACTAGGTTCCTGAGCAAGACCCTTGTAGGTAGGGAGACTGTCCCCTGTAGTTAGGGGATGGAAGTCGCTTTGGATAAAAGTGTCTGCTAAATGCCATAAATGTAAATGGTTAAGTGGAGACTTGAAGGATGACAATCAAGGTCAAATCAAATATGTAAAAATAAATTTAGTTCCCCTTGAAAGCTAAACAGAAAACTACACTTGGAGTGTAAATTACACATTTTGAAATAATAAAACATCTTACATTTATTTGACAGTGATTCTCAGACAATTTGGGATTGGGAGAGTCTGTTAAATAACTAATCTGTACTCCATATATGTAATGCATTTGCTAAACTAAGATATTAAATACATTTATTATGTATTGTTTTCAGTTTGTCTTTCAAATCTCACATAACTCCACTCTTGGTTTTAATTAATTGCTGTATTTTACTGTTTGTCACCAAAATTAACCTCACACCAAACATGTCATAAAGTGAAAAACTAAACACATTCTCAAAGTGCCCTGACACATTTAATCAATAACCATATGAGTGTGTGGTTGGCCATGTTGCATTAGACAAGGAGGGGATCTCCACTGCTGGAGGATAGTGGAATGATATTCATGAGAAACCAAGCAAATAATTGCCAATGTCATTGCCTTTCTAACGGGGTTTGTTTGATCATTTCATAACATATTTCCTCCTGATGCTCTACTAACCTTTGCGACTTGGGATCAAGCAGGATACACACATTAGGCTATGCGTCTTTTCTCTCAATGGCTCTCTCTGCCTGCATAGGGTTTGAATGTTGCATGCAGGATGAGGATGGATATCTGGAACATGTGTCTCTGTAATCGGCTGAATGCATTTTGTCAGATAACCTTGGATGTAACTGACCAACTTAGCTCTAGTTTGACTTAAAATGTGCTGTATATCTCCTTTTTTAATAATTTTTTTCTACTCATTAATAAAATATTCTAAATACAGTACGTTTTTTGCCTTTGTTTTTGTAAAACTTTTTAATGAAGTCTTACCGCAGAATAGAAAAGAAGGTTCATTTAACACACATACACACACACACACACACACATTATATATATATATATATATATAATGCTGGGTAAAAATTACATATTTTAATCACAATCACGTTGTTATATGCATCGTTATATTTATTGTGTACTTTTATTTTCAAAGTACCTCTGTATGCACAAAAGTGCAGTAACATTTGGTTTGCAAACACTCTAAACAAAGTATTCCTTTACACAGTCTCAACTTAAACATTAATGTAATCAAATCAAATATGAAACCAAAGCTTTTTGCCTCTCCGAGGGCATTCATGTTTTGTCTGATTTATTATAGAAAAACAAGGTATCCTCAGAATCCTGAGTATTCGACACCCTAACCATTATAGCACTCCCCCTCCCAAAAAACAACTGAAACTTAGAGCCTGCGCACGCCCTAATAAGCAAACAAATATTTGATTCACAGCAAGGGCATAAACAAAAGTCAGGACCCATGATATAGTGTGTGTCATTTAATGAAAGAGGAAGGTGGTAGTCTGTGGTAGCCTTTACACAGTGGATCGGTTGCTCTCCACTTTGGGGGAAAAAAAAGGGTTTTTGATTAATTCCAATTTTCCAAAGAATTTTTTAAAAGTGAAAACGAAAAGAATCAATATTTGAAATGCACAGACTGTAACAATAGCCGGAAATCATATTAATGCTTCTTTTGTAGCCTGATGGAAGCGGTCATGAAGCTTGCATATCCCTCCTGCTCTTTCCTTAGCCATTCTAAACATATTGATCAATAGCTGTTCCAAATATATTTCTAAAGGGCTTGCTGTGGTCACTCTCTGAAAGGTTTCCCTAGATGTCCCCTGCTCTAGTGAGTTTGATGTGAAGCACCAGGACATGCCACCCCTCAGATCTTCATCACATGCTGAGAGCTGACAGATAATCGCTCCTGACTGGGCTGCCACCTGTAAGAGCTCCTGCTAATGGGCATTGAAGACCTGGAGCTTACATCAAAAGGGGCTGTGTCAGCACAACTTGGCACAGCCCAATAACTGAGAACTATGCTTCAAAGGCTATGGATTTAGTGAGCATAGGAGGGGACATTTTGTATTTAATGTACTGTACACTCAGGCTCTGTCCAATCCAGTAAGTTGTCAGGATACATATGTGGGTGGTGAGGTTTGAGGAAATGAAACCATGCCTATTTTAAACAAGTCTGCCACTTTGCTGAAAATAGAGAAGGCACCCTGTTGCTGCTGCTCTTTTCTCTTGAACCGAGTGAGTGCAAAGGCTTTACAAGGGCACGAAAGAAGTTGGAGGGGGGAGCAGCTCTCCAATGGCCAGAAGCAAGAGGACACTGTAAAAATGAGGGCATTTTAAAAAAGAAGAGCTGACATTCCTCCATAAACCATCTTGCACAAACATGATTGAGCTTTTTTGTTCTTATATAAAGATGTCAGCATATGGTGCAAACTCACAACAGTGCCCTTAAGGCTCTGCACTGCATAATACATCTATTTGAATAGCCACCAGGGCTTTTATGGGTCTTATTTGGGTCTCTCTCACTCACTCACTCAAAGCAGAAACTTGAAATGCACAGAAACTTGAAATGTGCTTTTTGCACAGAGATTTTTACTATTTACTATGCTGTGCCACTGCTGAGAAAACGTCTCTCTCTCTCTCTCTCTCTCTCTCTCAATGCTCTGTGCAATAATAATAAACAGTCAAGAGCTTAGACACACCTTCTCATTCAACAATTTTGTTTTTATTATTGGCTACATTGTAGATTCATATTGAAAACATCACCTATTGCTCTGATGACAGCTTTGCACACTCTTGGCATTTTTTCAATCAGATTAATGAGGTATGTAAATGTAAATGTAAATGTATCGACCTGGAATGCTATTTAATTAACAGGCGTGCTTTGTCAAGAGCTCATTAGTGGAATTACTTGCCTTTTTAGTGTGTTTGGGACCATCAGTTGTGAAGACAGTGTTGGTACAGTGGTTAGGGTGTTGGTCCTGCAATCAGAAGGTTGTGGGTTCAAATTCCAACTGCTAGTGTTATGGGAGAAGCCTAATCCTCACTGAGTTGTTTTGTTTCTGTAATGTAGGTGGGTTGAACCATTTAATGGCTGGTGCAGTTGGTATCATTGTGAACAGGTAGTTATTTATTATTTTTATTAAGGGACTAAAATTAGGTGGAATAATTCAAATGGGTTAGCAGAAACATTTATGCCTAAATACTTGATGTTGCCAACTGGAATTTGAAAAGGTAGATTTTGAAGCATATTGTGTGGTTTATTACCAACTATAGGTAAAATTGTTGATTTTGTCCAATTTATAGCATCGGAGAATTTAGAAAACGAATTAGGTTAATGGTGTCATTTATAGAGTTAAAAGGCTCCTGCAGATAAAGTAATATATAATCAGCATAAAGACTAATCTTGTGATGGGTGTTCCTTTGATGATTATTTGATGTTATTTTGCCAGATTGCAGCAGCAAGAGGTTCTATAAAGAGGGCGAAAAATGGCAGTGAGGGTGAACATCCTTGCCTGGATCCCCTGTGCAGTGTGAAACTCTGATGTTATACCTTTAGTAACAACTGTGGCCATTGGTGAGCTGTACAGTGTCTGCACTCAGTTAATAAACAATTCTCCAAAACTACATTTGTGTAATGTTGCAAGTTGCAAATTTACTCAAATACCTTTTCTGCATCCAATGATACAATGTTTCCTTTTGTTTTTTTCCTAGATACATTAAGTTAAATAATCTGTGCATGTTATTTGTAGAGTGCCTACCTTTGATGTGGGTGCATCAGTGCTGGGGTTACGGTTTCTAACCGGGAGAATACGCTTTGCTGATCATTTTTGAGATCTGTATTAATTAGTGATATGGAATGATAACCAGATAAGAGTGTTGGGTCTTTATTGGGTTTCGCCGGTACAGAGATGAGAGCAGAATTCATAGGTAGAGGAAGTGTTGAAGTGTATTCTATGGTTGCACCATTCTTCAATATTTGAAGAATTCAATAGGGAAGCCATTAGGTCCAGGAGCTTTATTGTTGGACATTATCAAGTGCTATATTGAGTTCATCTGATATTAATAGCATGTCCAATTTATCTATTTAATATCCACTAAGTTCAGTTCATTATCTGGGGTATACATTTTTTTTTGTAAAAACCTCATTTATATATTTCAAGGGATTGAATGATTTTTCCTGTTGCATTTTTAATAGCTGGAATAAATGATTTGTCTTCATTTAAGCTGGTTTGCTAGATATTTACCAGCTTTGTTGTTATATTCAAAATTGTCACGTCTAAGTCTCTGAATCATAAATTGAGGTTTGGTTTATTATACTGTTAAGTTGTGGGTTATTTTTGGATAGTCCCTTTTGAAGTTGCTCAGTGGGGTCTGAAAAAATGGCTTCATTTAGTTCTTTGATTTTCAATTCAAGTTTCTTTTCAAGTTCCTGTTCCTTTTTTTCTTGTAGGATGAATATGATATAATATGATATTTTACCTCTTAATACTGCTTTGGAAGTACTTTCCCATAGTATTGTAGGAGAGGATTCTGGAGAATCATTTATTTCCATGAAGGATGCCCACCCTTTGGTAAAAAATGTCTTAGTCAGTATTTTGCAGCATGCCTTGAATTTCCATCTGGCTGTAGGTTGTTTAGATTGCTTAATGCTTTTTTTTTTTTTCAAACCTGTCGTGTCTGGCATCTTAGCAAGCATAATATGAAGCTGGGTGCCTTGGTGTTCCAGGCACCTTTGCTTTGCCAAAGGGCGGGTGGGGTTGACAGTATGAGCCCCTCTTGTTATCTGAACTTTTTATTTATTCATTCGATTTAAAATTAAGCCAAATCAGACAGAGGTAGAGAAAATACAGAGAGAGAGATGAAGAAGTTGAAGTTGAAAAGGTTAAACTGTGTAATCGCTCCAATGGGCTGCATCTGAAAAAAAACAAGACCCAGCCACACAAACACAGAATAAGATACAAAGCAACAGAAACACTGTACCAGCACAGAAACAACATACATTCCTACTGTCAACGCTATAACAGCACACAGAAACCTGTGGTTCTTGGTTGTTTTTTGATTATGTATGTGAAACGTGGACGCCCCCACGGCAGACGAGACCTTGCTCACCACCAAGGGCTGCCAACAGCCCCGTCTGCAGCCTACGGGCTGCCCCCCGCAGCAGCAACCACAACCCCCCGGCCCCACAGGATAATCAAGGTCCGCAGCCAGTAAGCAGGGTTCGGCACACACAGTTTCAGGGAAGCAGAAACATTAATCCCTAAACATAATGACAAGTCTTCGCATATCCGCTGTCAAAACCTCCTAGCCGGTGTACAACCCCAGATGTGCAGCGGGAGCAGGTGTTAGAACTTATGAAACCCATCTTGAACATCCTTTGTCCTGTATAGTGTGTTCAGTATAGGGTTTTATACTGTACAAGTTGTAGATTGGTGGTTTTTGTCATTCTGAAAGTGTTTATGCATATTTGTGCCCATGTATTCTGTTCTAGATTAGCAGACAAATCAGTTTCCCATTTTGAGGTTGGAAGTGAAATTGAAGTGTGTTCGACAATGTTTTGTATATTTTTCATAGTAATCTCAGGGTGGAGAGTGTCAAAAATTTGATTACTCTAAAAGGTAACTGCAAGTTTCTTTTCTCATGTTTAAATTTAGCCTGAATTGAGGATTTAAGTTGTTGATATTCTAAAAACCACTATGAATTGTGTACTGTGATATGAGTTCGTGAAATGGAATAAAGTTTCCGTCTTGGATAATGTGCTCCAGGGGCCGTATTACAGAAACTTCCTAACCGTCAGTTTTCCTATCCTAACTTGAATTAAGAAAAGTGTATTACAGAAGCATCTTAACCTAAAAAAAATCTTAAATAAACTGTCTTAACTTTAGGAAACCCTTCCGCTGTCCGAACTGTCACCAGCTGATTATTTAGACTACAGGCCGTGTGATAATGCCATTAGCTGATCAATTCCACCCAAGTTTGGAGAGGCCGACCCGTCTGCACAGGGCTCTCCCTCCCGTTTGTGGTACAATTAACAAATGCGCTTTTCGCTAAAGGTGATTTTCAAAGCGTCTGTGCGTGTGAGAAAGAGAGAGAGAGTGTGTCCCTATAATTTTGTCCACATAGGCCAGTTGGTCTGGTTTAAAGTTCAGAGCAGGACGTTGTTTAATATCCATATGTTGAAGACAGTAATGAAGATACTCTGTTATAGTGTTACTGACTGGAGCCTCATAAAGTTACAGTGGCAGCAGGAAACAGTTACTTCACCAGATCACATGTTGCGTTAGTTGCTAGGTAACAGACATAAAAGTGGACCATTGATGTTAGATCGTTTATTTAGGATTCTTAACTCAAGATAAGAAAGGATTCCTAAATCCAGTTAGGATTTGCTTCTGTAATACCAAACTGAAAAAAACATACTCTTACATCGTCCTATCTTAACTTTATGCTTATTTTAAGACAGTTCCACCAGGCTGTCAGAGATGTATTGATGTTAATGCTTTGGAAACGTCTATGATGTTTAATCCTGGAGCTGATAAAAGGCAAGTCTTAAATATCTGTGTTTTCACAGAACATTTGTTCCATATTTAGCCATAGTGTATCTAGAGGGCTGGGGTTAATCCATCTCAAAACAACTCAAAACAGTCTTTTGGTTCCTGTAGGCTTTTTAAACTGATTCGTGGTGTCTTTCCATAAAAATTTGGAGATGTGTGAATCTAATGACTTCACTAAACAGATGAGAGTTTATTCGGAATCATAGAAATAAGTAGTTAATTTTGGGTAAGACCATCATTTTAATAGTAGCCACTCTGACCATAAGTGATATGGGTCGGGACTTCCACCGTGTGAGATCGTCCTCTATTGTTTAGGAAGTGGAGCGCAGTTTAGTTTTGGCAGGTCTGAGAGCCTGGTGGAGATATTTATACTTAAATATTTGATGTGTCCTGATTGTAATGAGTCCTGAAAAACACAGTTTATGGGCAATGGATCTTGACCAGTTGATGGAATATTCAGAGACTGTAGAGAATTGATCTATGATTGAGATTGTCTCTGTTAAGGAGGATTGTGAATTCTGCAGAAAAAGGAGTACATCATCTGCATAGATAATTATTTTGGGGTGCTCATTTTTAATTTGCATAATTTTGATATCCTTGTTCTGTCTGATGGAGGCTGTTAATGGTTCGAGAAAAAATGGCAAAAAGTGACGGGGAAATAGGACAGCCTTGCCTGGTGCCCCTGAGGTGTGTTCATTTTTCCTAACTGATGCTATAGGAGAGCTGTATAATGTTTTGATCCAATTAATAAAAGATGTCCCTAGACCAAATTAACTTAGTAGCCTTTTCTGCATCTGAAGAGATGATTATTGTTTCCGATTTGTTAATAGTAGAATAGTCTATTAGGTTTATTAACCTGCATGAAGACTAACCCTTGAGGAAGACTGTTAGATCTGGGTGAATTATAAACGGGGTGATTTTTTCTAGTCTTCCTGCTCAAATATTATATATTATTTTGAGATCTGTATTTGTAAGTGATATAGGGCGGTAACTAATTGGAAGCGTAGGATCTTTCCCTAATTTAAGAAGTAATTTAATATTAAATTTTATTTAATATTAATATTAAAGTTCATGTTTGAGGATAGCTTGCTGCTTTCTCTAATGTGACATACCATTCTAAACAATCGGCTCCAGTGTTGTCTAGAATTCTTTATAGAATTCTGTTGGAAAACCATCTGGACCTGGTGCTTTCTTACTTGGCATATGTTGAAGGGCATCATGGAGCTCGCCACTGTGAAGGGTGCATTCATAACCTGATTCTCCTGTAGTTTTGGAAGGTTTATATCATTGATGTATTCTTCAATGTCCGTGTCTGGTGGATCAATTTGTGAGGTACAAGTTTTCATAGAAATTTCTTTAGGGTCATATGTAATGTTACCCTAAGAGTTTTTTTTACAGAGGCAATCATTCCTTTTTATTATTCAGTTTTAATTGGTTGGCTAGAAATGTGCCACTTTTGTTGCCATATTCAAAGTATATAAATATGCCATATTCATAATTCCTTAATTCACTCAAGATGTTTTCCTGGGGTGAGACAGCATACTCAGTCCCTAAATATTTAATATTTTGCTCAAGTTATGATATAATTGAGTGTTCCAACTTTTTCTTGTGTGAGGAGTATGAAATTATTTTACCAAGCATGACTACGTTCCCTGTCTCCCAAAGAACACATGGTGAGATTCCAGGTGTGTAATTACTGTCTAAAAATAACACCCAGTCCTGTTTGAAAAAAATTATGAAATCTTGAGTGTGATTTTGCATTAGTCAGAGTGACGGGAATCTGAGTGTCTGTAGTGTCCCTCATAATGGAGCTGCTAATTAAAAAGTGGTCTAAGTGAAAATACGAGTGGTGTATGGATGAGAAGAAGGTGTATTCTGTTGGGGAGGGAGAAAAAAGAAAGAAAAACGGTGATGATTGCATGCAAATCTTCATTGATAAGACGTTTTCTATGGGAAACAGGACTCTGTGTCGCTGTAAGATCTCCTGGAAGAACTGGTCATTAACACTAAAGTTGGTTCCTAAAGTTGGTTCCAGAGCTCCCTACCTCTGCTTTTCACTAGCTCCTTTTGCCTGAAATGCTCATATTTGGCCACAATAGGTCTAGATCTGCTGCCTTCTGGTCTTCTTCCTTCTAGTCGATGAACCCAAGCTCTGCTGGGAGTTTGAGCTGAATAAAGGTTTTAACTGTGGCTTCCTACGTCTCTTCTGGGATGCCAGCAAAGACCAGGATGTCCCTCATACTTCGCACCTGTATATCTCTTTTATTCTTTTATTTTCCTCAGAAAGCTGGCTTGTTACGTCCAAGAGTGATTTAACTGACACTGACTTTCTGCCATAAGTATTTCAACAGCATTTTCATAACAACGAGCCAACAACATAACACGGGCAACATCCACGTTTTTTTTCTTCTGTGCATCCCTCGGACCGGTACCACATGACCCACGGCCCGGTACCGGTCCACGGCCTGGGGGTTGGGGACCACTATTCTACTGGGTTCTTCAGATTGGGAGTGTAGATATCATATGATTCGAATGCTTAAATCGAGTGTTACTGGTGCATGGTCACTTATTATGATGGGGTGGATTAGGGACCCCAAGATATATGGTATGATTGAATTGAGGACTGATGAGGTGGAGAAAAGTGCCAAATTCATCCATGTATTGTTTCAATGTTTCAGTGGAGTGCCAAGATCTATGTAAAGTGGGATTAATGACTGTTTTAAAGTCACCTCCAATCATAGTTGTAGAGTCTGATAAATACGACAATCCGTGAAAAAATGTATGGAAAAAGACAGAGTCATCAGTATTATGTCCATATTTATTGGCAACAGTTAAGTTATTATTGTTAATGGTAATGTTAATAATGACATATTGTCCCTCAGGGTTAGTAATAGATTTATTATGTATGTATTGAATACCTCTTTTTTAGTTATATGTTTTTTTGAGTATATTTGATTAAATTGCAGGTTTTTAATTTCGGACATATGGATTCCGTCGAGTGAGTTTCTTGTAGTAGACATGTCTGCCTGTAATTTGTTCAAGTGATTCGTTATTTTGATATGTTTTGCCTGTGAACTAGCTCCACGAATGTTCCATGTTACAAACTTGATACTCATCACAAAATGTATGTGTATTATTGTAAATATTGTATGAGAATGGTGATGGCATGGATGATGTTAAAAGAAAAGAGCGAGAACGCGGGGGAGAGAAAGAGAGTTAGAGAGAGACAACAACAAAAAGGAAACATGACGCTAAGCAGTGTTGGGCACGTACCTTTATAAAAGTAGTTATAGTTACTAGTTACTTCTCACAAATAGTAACTGAGTTACATCATTATAAAAGTAACTAATTACCAGGCAAAGTAACTATTGCGTTACTTTAAAAAATCTAATTTAATACAACTATAAAATAAATATAAAACATTGTACACTAATCTACACTATTTTAATGTTGTTGTCTGACAACATGAGAGACAACTATCAAATTCAACATTTCTGCCTTTCACCTTAGTGAGGGAAAAGTAGTGCTTATACTTCCAGTTTGCAAAAGCTACCTTTGAACCTGTTGGGCTTGCCGTCGTTGTGACTCCTGGATGTCGGTGCGTGCGACTGACCGTCTGTGTGCCTGTGTGTGAACACCCCCACTACTCTGTCTCTGATTGGCAAACAATGGAAATGTACTCAATCTAAGCCAATCATCGCATTCTCAGTTACACCACACCAGACCCCCCCGAGAAAGAGAGGTCCTATGGTTGTGAGAGATGCTGCTCGCATGAAAACCGCTTCACTGTTCTCAGTTATAGTAACGCACATTTTATTGTCAGTAACGGTAATGGCGTTGTAACGGGGAAACACTAATTCATTTGATTACTCATTACTGAAAAAAGTATCGCCGTTAGTAACACTGTTTATTTATAGCGCTGTTATTCCCATCAGCTGACGCTAAGACAGCAGGATGTTAGTGCAATGTCTTGGTCTAGATTGGCTTCTGTGTTCAGAGGAGAGTCATAGCCTGGTGGTGATATTCAGGTCACGGAAAAACTGCCTGTCCATGTAGAGCTTGTCCACGGTTAATGCAGCCCGTTTCCCCTTTTCTCAAAACCGTTTAATGATTGGAAGTTTATTCCGTCTCTCCTGAATTTCTCTGGGGAACTGATCATTGAGACTGAAGAAAATCCCCTTTAGTTTTTTCCCTTTACTTTTCACAAATTCTTTTTGCTTGAAATGTTCAAATTTTGCCATGAAAATGTAATTTTATTTACAATATCCGGTGAGAACTTAAGAGCTGATTACATAAACTGCTTAAAAGCTTGTCGTTAACCCACGGAAGGCAGCTGAACGCAGGCTAAAGGAATGTGCAGACCAACTGGCTGTGGGGTATTCACCAGGATAATCAACCAATCACTGTCTCAATCCATCATCCCACCCTGCCTGAAGTCCTTAGTCATAATCCCTCTGTCCAAGAAACTGACAATCACCAGTCTCAATGACTACAGGCCAGTAGCACTGACTCCTGTGGTGATGAAGTGCTTTGAGAAGCTCATCAGGAACCACATCATGTCATAAATTTTTCCTCTGTTTGACCCGTTTCAGTTTGCCTACAGAGCAAATAGGTCCACTGAGGACGCTGTGGCCACTGCGCTCCAAGCTGTTCTGTCCCACTTTGAGCAGCAGGGGAACTACGCCCGGCTGCTCTTCATTGACTTCAGCTCTGCCTTTAACACTATTCTCCCCCACAGACTGGTGACTAAAAACTTTCAGACATAGGACTCCTACTCTCATTTACATTTACATTTATGGCATTTAGCTGACGTTTTTTTTTATCCAAAGCGACTTTCATTCACTAACTACAGGGGACAGTCTCTCCCTGGAGCAACTTGGGGTTAAGGGTCTTGCTCAGGGACCCAATGGTGGTGTGCTGAATGTAGGATTCGAACCCATGACCTCTTGGGCCAAAGGCAAGTATCCTACCTACTTAGCCACCTCCACCCCACCTGTCTTTGGATTAAGGACTTCTTAAATAACTACCCACAGAGTTAGTGTGGGCCCCCACTTCTCCACTCAACGCAAGAGCCCTGTTGCATTGAGAGAGCTCCACAGAGTATTTGTACTGGCTCCTGAAAGCAGAGGGCTTGCTTAAGCTTCAGAAGAGTTTACTCTTCAGCAGAGTCTGTTTCCAGTGTTCAGAGAAAGTTTCGTTTGGAGTGAAGGTCCTCCAGTATTCTTTGTGTACCTCTGTTAGTCTAAGCACATTTGTGTGTATAAGCTGACACAGCTGTCTGAATACTGCATGTTGTCATTAAAAAACATTTTTATTACTAACTCTGTTTCCTTAAATTTGTTTTTCTGTATTTCAGCCCCTCCACACGTCTCTACTGAATCATGAGTATACTTTTCTGTGTAATAGATGCTCACACAGCATCAAATAAAATCTAACATAACAAAAAATATAATAGCTATTTACACTGAAATAATTGAAAATTACACTGTTGGTTTCCATAGATTAAATGTACTTTACAAACAGAAAGGGGGGGGTTGAGTGAATGAGTGAGTGAGTACAAAAAAAGTGAATGAAAACATGTTTTTAGAATCCCTTTGAACCTGACAACCAATGGGGCCATTTATGGCAGAGTACTATGTATTACATTTACATTTACATTTACGGCATTTAGCAGACGCTCTTATCCAGAGCGACGTACATCAGTGCTTAAGAATTCC
>JBBPDC010161798.1:17500-18517 GCA_037974485.1 Hemigrammopetersius urotaenia | reverse complement strand
CACACACACACACACACACACACACACACACACACACACACACACACACACACACACACACACACACAAACATGTTCAACAAAAGGTGAATGGCCACTAAAGGGAAGCCTGAAATACAGCAGATTGGAGACATTTCTCACAAAGGAAAACACTATAGTGAGAGATAATGACCAAATCTGTGGACCTGGACTGACAATGACAACGGCTACAATTGTAGTCCCCCCATACACACACACACACACACACACACACACACACACACACACACACAGTATACGTATATATGACTATATGTATATGGTTAGCGCAAGTGTTTCTGATCCTTTTTTCTAATGTAAACCAAACCAAATTGCAAAACATGTGAATTCTCTCTCCAAATAGCAAAGAAACTGAATGTATTCATAGCCTCATTTACCTTCTCCCCACATACCAGACAATAGACTTGGCATATTAGCATCCACAGTGGCAATGAACCTCTATTTTATAGCTGTCATTATCTTGTCAATCAAATTATGCTTTCACTTTTCTTCTGTTTTTGTCCCATGTTTGCATCCCTAATTATATAATAATAATAATAAAGTAGTGAAGCTCAGCAATTAGGCTACTGACTCTCCTTTCACACTATGCAGCGGCACAGCACAGTATCAAATGATCCACAGCCCAGTATCAGTCTTCAGCCTGGTGATTGGGAATCTCTTCTTTAGAGCAGTGGTCCCCAATCCCCGGGCCGCGGACCGGTACCAGGCCGTGGGTCATGTGGTACCGGTCCACGGGCTGCACAGAAAAACAACGTGGATGTTACCCGTGTTATGTTGTCGGCTCGTTGTTATGAAAATGCTGTGAATAAAGCTGCGTGTACACATTGGATTTACGTTTATTATTATATTTTAATGATGCCCCATTATTATATTTTTAAAATATCCCAATTTGTATGTGTATCATTTATTTGTATAAATACATATACGTATATTTATCTGCCACTCCTTAAAGGCCGGGCCGTGAAAATAGTCTCTGACA
>JBBPDC010161798.1:0-15000 GCA_037974485.1 Hemigrammopetersius urotaenia | reverse complement strand
AGAAAGAGACAGAGAGAGAGAGAGGGACAGAGAGAGAGACAGAGAAAGAGGGAGAGGAAGAGAGAGACAGAGAGCGAGACACAGAGAAAGAGAGAGGTGGGGGAGGGTTGGAAGGTTCCAGTGGCAGAGTTGGTGGTAGGTGTTAGGTTGGATGTACATAGTAGGCACATCTGCATCTGGCAGCCAAATGACTTACTTCATCCAAAAGACCAGCATGACAGCTGAGCCCCGGAAAGAGAGACAGAGAGCGAAAGAGAGAGAGGTTGTTCCAGATGTTCCTACATCATTGCCAGGCCAAGCACACAAGGATATTATCTTACATATCCTGACCAAATGCTGTTAAGCATCTCACTTGAAACCCATAGACACACATTCACCACACATGCACACATTCACCCGACATACACACACATTCCCCACACACTCTAGAGACAAAATGAAGGTCATGTCATATGCTTCCATTTCTGCATGTAACAAATTCAGCACATAGGAGAGAAAAACACATTCTAATTAATGCTGATGTGTTTAATGCCGCAGCGTTCTCTCCTCCAGTCCTTCACACTGATGCCACTCCACTACATTAGAGCGCAGTTTTATTTGGATAAAAGCCAGGTGGCCATTTTATCTGTGTACATTAAACAAAGGAGAGGTTTATTTATACCAGCGGGTGTTCATTCACAGGGCTGCTCTCTTTCCCTTTCCGAGAAGCATCTGACCCAGCGCACGGCCAGCTGGCCACACATCCGCACCACGAGCTGTCGCTGACAAATCCACACTGACGTTAGTGGAGCAATCCTGATACTCTGTGTGTGTGTGTGTGTGTGTGTGTGTGGTACAGGTTTATCTATCTAATTTCCTTGTTTCTGCATCCTCTATCTATCTATCTATCTATCTATCTAATCATCTGCCCATCCATCTATATTAGACCTGGCCCAGACTATTCAAATATTTAATAGTCATTTTGCAAAGTATACACAGACGGTTCTCGAGTTACAACGTCTCGACTAGTTGCGTTTCTGTGGCTTAGTTGTGTTTTTCTGATTTTACGGCTGTGTCAGGAACGGCAGGTGACTTAGGCTTACGGCAGGTGACTTTCGACTGTCAAAGGAACGGATCTGTGTCATAACGTACACAAATAAAAATATTCAAATACTTTAACATACTGTCAGGGGACAGAGAGAGAGAGGAAAAGAGAGGTACAGTTCCAGATGTTTCTATACCACTGCCAGGCCAGAGAGAGATGCAGATAGACAAAAAGAGAGATGAGTAAGAGACAGAGAGAAGGAGAGAGATAGAAAGATAGAGAGGGCATAGAAAGGTGTAGCGAAAGAGAGAGGTGGAATATAAGAGAGAAAGTCAGAACAAGAGAGAGAAAAAGAGAGAGAAAGAAAGAAAGGAGCGGATGTATTTATTATTGTATCCCCTGTCCATCCAAGGCTTGACCCAGCTCTACTTATCTGTCACATTGGTATTCTAGTCTCAGGTCTAGCGTACACATGGCCCACCCCATCATCAAATGCTTATTTCCGGTACAGCTGTTGCTGATGATGCATGGACAGTGTGGAAGATTTAAGGTAAATAAATAACTAAATATCTGGTAGATTAATGTGTCATAAATCAGCATCACGCATCCTTGATGTCCTCAAAGCACTTCACGCCAAATAAATCAGCGGTGTCAGAGCATTTACGTTATAAGAAGCTCTGTAAAAAGAAGCAAAATGGAGCTGGTGTACCACAGCAAATCTGGTCAGTCATGTGTAACACAGAAGCAGACTAGTGATACTTATGAAAAACGCTGTTGTTAACAATAGTTACTTTTAACAGCCTATTGGTTTAAAGAGAACAAAATGAAACATGCAAAGCCTGTAAACGGCATCTAGGTCAGATCTTCTTTCCTTCCTTCCATACTTTTGCTCTCTTTCATGACACCTCGCTGTCTGTTTTCTCACCTGTGCTGCAGTATAGCAGCAGTGTAGCCACAGTGGCTGGTTCCAGGCTAACCTCTTTACTGTGCTCTGTAAAAGCCTTCACGGCTGCTGCTGCTGCCTCCCACCTCCACGCTGCAGCCCACTCACTCCGCTATTGAGAAACGCAGCCTTTTCATTCCAGCCGCTTAATGGGAGCAGGGAGAGGCCCACGCATACTAAGCAGCTCGCGGCCAGTCGGATCTTTACACAACCCAACAGGGCACCACGGCAGGGGAGGGTGGAGTGTCCGCCTGGATCTTACTCTCTTTCTCTCTCATTCCTTTTCTGAATACTGAGAAAATACAATAAAAATGGACTGAAAGGGGGTAGAAATGAGAACACAAGGGCAAAACCAATTAAAGACAATTTACGAAGTCAGAAAAAGAATCACTCCCCCAGAGCCGGCCTCCTCAGGGAGCCATTTTGTTTCTTCGATGAGTCGCAGTCTCAGAGGTGCCTGCTAATTCTCAGGCAACAAAAGTGGGCAACAAAAGGCATGAACGGTATGTGTGCGTGTGTGGTTTCTAACACAAACAGGAGCAGCACGATGAAGGAAATGTAAAAAAGGCCCGTTTCCCTGGTGCCCTCAGATAAAAAGTAATGTGCATAATGTCCCACAATAAGACTCTACATCAAAAATGGGAAAGCTGTAACTTCCTTCGAAATTTGACTGCATACAATGGAGACAGGTCTTCCATTAGAATGTATTGTGGATTCTCCCTCCCCCTTCTCCCTCCTCAGGTCTTCTCTAAATGCTGGAAGAAAGGAGGAATAAAACATGGGTGTGTCATGAAGAAAGCATGTAGGCCTACATTGTCAACCTAACACATCCTTAATAAATGGTCTGCTCAGGAGAAGAGGGTTCCTCTGTGTGTGTGTGAGTGTGTGTGTGTGTATGTAGGTGTTAGGGATGGGTGTGGTTAATCAATTATGTATAACTGCACACATGTTGTATACTTGGATATTCAAGCAAGGCAGATACTTCTTTGTAGATAATATGCAATAAACCCCATTGTTTGGGAAACGGTGGAAGTAGTTTGAGCAAAGCAATATATGGAATTATTTTAAATAAAATCTGTACACCATAAAGACACACACACTCACAAACACACACACACACACAAACACACACACACACACACTCACAAACATTAACGTTCTTCCCATGGGTAGGCCATTTTTAGGGACGTATCAAGTCTCCTTTGATGATGTAGGTCTACACGCTTTGCTTCCTGACACACCAATGCTTTATTCCACCTTTCTTCTGACATTTAGAGAAGTCCTCAGGATGGAGAGAGAGAGAGAGAGAGAGAGAGAGAGAGAACAAATTCTAATGAAGAGCCTCCACCTTCACATGAAGTCAAATTTCAAAGGAGGTTACTGTATGCTCATTTTTGGTATAGAATCTTATTGTGTGACATTACCCACATGGCTTTTATCAGAGGGCACCAGGGAAATTGGACTTTTTCACATTCCAGGTACAATTTCCCTAACTGGATATTCAAAGAAGGCAGCGGTTCCCATTGTATATATATTTTTTTTGTTTAAGGGTGCAATGCAGCGCATGCTCACATGCCCAATGAAAGAGAGAGAGAAATCTACCAGAATGAGAGAGATGAATGGAATAGATGCGATTATGTGAGTATACAGATGTGTGACCATATTATTAATTTGAGTTAGAATAATGTTAAACCCAGTGTGGGAAAGTGTAGACTCCCTGTCATTAGCCTGGCAACATTGAAACCCCAAAGACAATCTATCAGACTGTCTGGTGTTTACTGAAGGAGTCACGATTTCTGGTCTAAACAGTCAAAAATATACTTGGTTGTCTTGTGAGTTGTCATGACAGCTTCTCCCACAGTGAGACTCATCAATCAAGAGGTATAATAGCCATTGTTATTATGGTGGACTGATTTGCACATTCAGATGCCTGTTTCAGTACTGAACTATACCATGCACGCCTATAGCAGATGCTGAATTGGCCACAAAAACATTATTTTGACAGTCTGGAGTTAAAACTTTAGCAAGACCAATGTCAAAAAGCTTAAAATGTAAACCAAGAATCGACAGTCAAACTGAAGCCATAGAATATTCGTTCATGCACACCCCAAGTATAAAGGAAATTAGAGATGCACCGATTGCAATTTTCTTGGCCGATTCTGATTACCAATTTTTTTGTAAGTGTGATCGGCCGATACCGATTTTTCCGATACCGATTTTTCCCCCCCAGATAACAGAAAATTAGGGCTGCTGCATGTAGTCGACGACAACGAGACAAAAAAATGGGTTTCAACTTTTTTAATGTAATGTCGTAGTTACTTTCCCCGTTTACTGGTTACTTTTATAATAGTGACATATGATAGTGGCAGCTCTATAGCAAATACAAACAAATATCTAATTTTCTTTAATATAAAGCTTTTTTTTTCCATAATAAATTTTCTTTGCAAATGTAAATAAATAAAATGTAATACATAAAGAAATAAATAAACCCCCCAAAAAAAGATCGGTTTGATATCGGCAATACGTGTGAGTGATCGGCCGTTTCCGATCACTGGCCGATCAATCGGTGCATCCCTAAAGGAAATTACAAAATCCAATCAGGGCATTCATTTTTAGAAAACTGATTTGCAGAGGAATACTGGAATACATTTACAAACAGCAAAACAGGTAAATGCCCTCCCCTAATGAGTGTTTGTATTTTGGAGGGCAAATGTGAATCCAAACAGAAATTTAATTGATGCATTAATGTGCTGTGACCGTTGCAAATGCTGCATTTTCCTAGCACTGAGCCCCCAAACCCACCCCAACCCACCCCTCTGTGCTGTCATTCGCCATGTGGCACACGCATCGAAACTCTCCAGGGACTGCATTATCAAGCACTGACTTTTTGTCTTTTTTTCCCCATTTCTTTCTGAGGTGGGTGAAGAAGAGGGTGGGCTCGGAGTCAGTGAAGCGAAGCATTCCTCCACACTGCAGTAACAGATTTGCCAGTGAGGGAGGGGGAAGGAGGGGGATTTTTATATTTCTGATTCAAATTGAAGGGGGAAAAAAAGCAGAGAACATTGTGTTTTGTCTCTGGCTCAAGGAGGTAATCTTCACTTCAAAAGGTGGAGGGCGGACCCAATGGCAGAGTAAGAGGCCATGAATGAGAGAGAGAGAGAGAGAGAGAGAGAGATAAAGAGATAGAGTGAGAGAAAGATGAAAAGAGAGGGAGAAAGAGGGGCTGGGAAGGAGCGAGAGAGGGAGAGAGACAGTCCCTCAAGCCACAGCTCCTTAAAATCAGTATGCAGCTATTATGCAAAGTGTCAGTAGTGCAAATACAAAAATTTCTCTATGTGTTTCTTCTGCAGGCTGTGTGTGAATGACTATCAATACTACAGTACCTGAGGACATACACCTCCTGATGGAAGAGGACTGAGGAACACATCACAAACCAGAAAGTAAATGGTGAGCTGAGCTCCCCAAAGCTAAGGTGGATGCTCTGTGTGTGTGTGTGTGTGTGTGTGTGTGTGTGTGTGGTGTCTGGACTGATGAAGTACTCTCTGGACTCACATCCAGAGCGCTGTGCAGACAGATTGTGGGTGTTTTAAGGAGATTATGGGGAAGATTAGCAAAATGCAAAACTGCAGGGGACCTACAGTAGGCCCCACACACACACACACACACACACACACACACACGTACACACACACACGTACACACACACACAATGCGATATGAGGAGTCATAATGTCCCATGTATTGTATGATGTCAGGGTCGGCCAAACCTCATATCTTTAAAAAAAAAAAAAAAAAAGGAATAAAACAATCTTTACTTTCAGAGCAAGTTAAAGTAACAAGATGTTATAATAAGTCATTATGGACAATTTCCGTAGGTCTACTCATCAAAGCGGAACCACCACACAAGCTTTGTGCGTTAGGGCTACAACACTATGCTCTAACACGATATCAAACCACCCTTATCTAATAAGTTTATTGACAAAACCTACTGCATTCTAGAAGACTGGAGCTAGGTGCTACTCCCTCTGGAAAACCAAGCTTGCCTGTGCAGCACACTGCTATATCACACATTTATGTCAATAACTGGATCTGTGCTAGAATTAAACTAAGAGTTTTATTTTGGAAGGCCCTGTGGCAGTGCAGTGGGTAGCACTGTTGCCTCAAATCTCCTTGGTTGGGGGTTCGACTCTGGTCCTGGCCTTGTGTGTGTGGAGTTTGCATGTTTGCATGTTCGCGTCAGGTGTCTTGCAGATTTTAAATTGGCTGTAGGTTTGAGTGTGTAACTGAATAATGTGTGTATGTGTGGCCTGCAAGTGGGCTGGCTTCCCGCCCAGTGTGAGTCCCTGCCTCGTGTCCGTTGGCCCAGGAATAGGCTCTGGGTACCTGGAAGCCTAGTGAGGGTTAAATGGCTACAGAAATTAATTCCTGAATTAATTTTATTTTGGCTAAAAATGAGCAAATATCACAAAAAACTGAATGTCAGGCAGCAAACAATTACATCATAATGTCTAGACCTCATCCATTCCAGGTGGCAGGGAGTTTGACCTTGCAGGCCACCTAGGCTATTTAATGGTAGCGGAAACACTGCTTAGTGAATCAAGCCCAAAAGAAAACATTTTTAAAAGCATGAAAGGTAATTGGTTTACAAAAGGAGCCTAATGAAGTCAGAAGCATTTTCTTGATCCTGACACTGTAGGTTCAACCTGTTGTTTCTTTAGTTCACTTTTCTCTAAACGTTTTTGTAGAAAATGTATTAAAGCGATGACAGACATTCACCACGCCAATCTCGAATGAATCTGTGACACACTATCAATGCCTATAGTGTAAGAAAACACACGTCAAACACATACTCTCTCTGTATGTTAGCAGTGCAGGGCTACAAGCTTCAACTGACGAGGACATTGGTACTTTCCAATTAAATTATAAAGCATAAATATCTAACAAGCCAACTACGGTCAGGTAGGATGTCATTCTAATTACAGCAGCCAGACTTCAACACAGAGCATCCTAATTAAGTATTTTATTCTTTGCGGGCTGCAGTCTGCTTGACGAGGGCATTCCTAAGCTCTAATTAGGAAGAGCAGATAATGTCACCCAGAACGGACAGATCGATAGGGAGGACGTAGAGCAACAGTCGATGCCTCCTCCTGGAGAGGGACAGATTTCCAAGGAAGGACATTATCCTCTACATCAGGATTCCCCTTTGAACTCAGTCAAAAATACAGTAAGATCTGTGAGAACGTGACTGCATTTAGCAGCAAGAGTCTTAGTGAGGGTGGCTTTTGATGCTGGATGATTAGTTCTGGCTTGCAAACTGCACTCCGACTCCATAGGTACTGAGTGGAGCTTCATCACTGCAGAGAATGTAACGTCACTGCTCTACAGCTCAATGCTGGGGGCTTAACACCCCTCACGTGTGGCTGCTCTGAGGTGTAACACACCAATTTCAATGCTTTTCTATGAAGCTGTGTGTGCTCTACTCCTGTGTCAGCAATGTGTGCACCTTTAAGCAGCTAAATTCACCAATCAGAAGGAGTGTCTTAATTGAAAAAACAGCATCAAATCCACCAAAGTGTCAGACATTGCTCATCCAATTGCATTTTATATTACACATATATTCCCTTTAGCTAGCAGAGCTGTTATCTGACACACAGAAATAGCACACTTAATGGAAAGCCTATGGCCATTGCTTTGAATACTTGCTTGGCACCATTTTCTTGACTACCCCTCTCTGGCTTTTGGTTATCCTGTTTTGGGTCCCCCTCCACAAAAGCACCCCTTCTATTTGAATACAGTTACACAGTTTGGTTGTGCTTCAGATTTTGAGCCTGATGAATCCAACAATTTCCACTGTATGTTCTCCTGCTACAATGAGACCACATCAGGCCACTCTTGGCTTAACTCGCTAATGCAGCAAAAACAATTCCCTACACGGCTCCGTAGCCCTGCTCCTGCATTGGCACTCCCCAAAAAAACTAAGTTGAGCTTGTAAGGATGAATAAATGAGGGCGGTGGGGAAAGCAAAACAATGTTGGCTTTGTGGGCCCCCACACTCTGTGTTCCGTCTCCATGGAGACACATCGTTGCCTGCTGGGACCATTCAGGCATGAGGGGATGCCTTCCCGCCGATACACACTGAAAAGTCCGGAACACAGGACCCACACTCGGCAAGGGAAACCCGCTGCGGCCTGGCTCTGTCGAGCACCTGGTGGTGTGTGAGTGGGCCACTGTGCCAACAAGCCACCAGCAGAAAGGCATTTTGTACTGGAAGGCCTGTATAAAAGACCAAGTGCTCAAATGAGAGAGGTACAGTTGCCTTGGAGGCCCTAAACAAAGCAACAGTACATGCGAACTGATCAATCTCTACACACGTGCTGCACGATCTGCACTCATCAATAAAACATGATTATCATGGGAAAGATGGAGATAAAAACCAGTCATAAAACTCGGCCATAATGGCCAGGCCTGAGCCAATGAGGTAGAAATCAATCTTTGCTGGGATTTTCATCACAATGTGGACATCATCAGCACTAACACATCTAGCCAGGAGGAAACAAAGCTCAAACTGTAGGCCTGGTTAGGACTGCACCCAATTCATTTAAAATAAAAGCCTGCACACTATGGCCTGGTTTGTATAAACCAGGCAATGATCCAAGGCAGCTTTATAGAGACTCCTAATGAACAACAGTGGTGCAGGGAGGTAGAAACACTGATGGGAACAGAGAATAATCAAAAGGAACCAAGAAGGAGTATTCTGAGCAGCTAAAAGGTCGTGACAGTAAACTGAGGGTTATTACGCTTTACACATCTGGAACTGCTCAACTGTGACATTGAACACACAGTGACACCCGGGTCAGCGGGGTACAGGAGCACCGGATATGAGAGGAGCTGGGAATGCAGTGTGTGTGTGTGTGTGTGTGTGTGTGTGTGTGTGTGTGTGTGTGTGTGTGTGTGTGTGTGTGCGTTACGCAAGGTGAGCTCATTATCCTCTCTACTGATACAGTGCGTGTGCCATGAATAAGTGCGCACGGATCAAACCCCACGCGCGGTCGTTAAAAGTCGTGATGACGCACGGAAAGCCCGTGCCGTCAGCGCGCGCTCCTTCCCTCAGGCTGCGCTCCGCGAGCAATCCAGCCCCACCACCCGCTCCTGCTCCTCCTCCCCCACTCTAAATTACACTCCCATCCTCGGTCAGAGTCAGGTTAGACGCTTCATTCCTGCACTTCGCTTCTTCACGCGCAACACAAACCAGCGCGCGCTCTCACTATCTTCAGAATCAAAGTTAAACGGCCACCTGCTCGCGCGCAAGCTGTTTCTCCCCGTTGCTGCTCCGAGCCGGTACGCACAGCCACACACACAAACGCAGAAAGACAGAGAGGGAGACCTGCATAATGTCACAGAAGCAAGCGCACTCGGTCTCTGCGGCGCGTGGCTCCAGGTGCCGTGTTTCACGCGCAGGACGGCGATGCACCAAAAGCCTCGCGTGCGTGACGCCCTGTGTGGTGTCGCCGCCTGGCACGCGCTCCTCACTCGCGTCCCAAGAAAAAAAACTGCACGTGAGTCACGAAAGGTGTGCTGAAGCGAAAAATACCACCGGTGCTCCAAATCACGTGCCGTGCCGGACTGGAGAGACGAGGTGGAGCGCATCCACGCGCCGGGCAGGGTCTCGGTGAGGTGGCTTTAGGGGATGTCGGCATGCAACAGAAGACGCCTGCACTTACCTTAAAAGTGGCGCGTGCTGCTGCTGCAGCTTCCATGCTTGGCTGAGGTGAAGCGTGTGCGCGCGCTCCTCGGTTATCAGGGTCTCGTGCTAATCCACTCTCTCCCATGCCGGGGCCAGGCGGCCGAGCGCGCGCTGCTACATCGCGCCCCTCGCGGGCTCCGCTGGACCAAACGTGTGTGCACGCGCTCTCTGCGCCTCCTCACGCTCTCCCCGCGCCTCCCGCTGGAGTTGCCTGGTTACCTCCGGATCAGCCAATGAGAGACGGCGCGCGCCTTAACCCACCGAGCGCCGGGCTGTCCCGGTTTATCCATTACAGACAGAGAGAGAGAGAGAGAGAGAGAAAGAGAATGAAGGTGGGTGAGAGAGAGTGAGGGAGAGAAAACAAAGAAGAAAGGAGAGAAACAGCCATAGAATTAGAGAGAGAGAAAGAGAGAGAGTGAGAGAGCAAGAGAGTGAGAGAGAGAATGAGTAAAAAAAATTGTGACAGAGAGAAAGAGAAAGCGAGAGAATTAAGAGTGGTGAGAGAGAGAGAGAGAGAGAGAGAGAGAGAGAAAGAGAGTTAGGAAGAGATAGAGAGAATGAGAGAGAGCGAAACAAGAGAGAAAGAGAGAGTGAGAAGGAGAAAGAGAAAAAGAAAGACAGCAAGATAGAGAGAATAAGACAGAGAGAATAAAGGGGAGGGTGAGAGAATGAGGGAGAGAAAGAAAGAGTGTGAGAGAGAATGAAAGAGAGAGAGCAAGAGAGTGAGAGAGAGAATTAGAAAGAAAGTGTGACAGAGAGAGAGACAGAGAAAGCGAGAGAGTTAGAGTGGTGAGAGAGAGTGAGAGAGAGAAAGAGAGTGAGAGAGAGAAAGCCAAGAAATAAAGCACAGCCAAGATGCGCAGTAGAAGACAAAATACAAAACAACTGCAGGAGGGAAAGAAATAGAATGTACGCATCACATACTCAAACACATGCACGCACACACACACACATTTACAGTAGAGACCTACACACACACAGACTCACAACAGCAGCTCAGAATCTTCAGATGCAGAGAGAGAGACAGGAAGAGAGAATACAAAACCTAAAGACCTCCAAACACATTTAAATCAAATGTATATGCATGCAAGCACACACACACCCCTCAGTAGTGCCCCCACAAACAGTCTTAAATGGGACCGGAGCATTTCTATGACAGATGTTTCCTCTAAATTTGTCCTGAAGGAGGGTGGTCCAGCAGCAGTACAGGACAGCGAGAGCTGTGTTTTAACCCTGCGAGTCAACTCATCATGCAGAATATTGATTTCAATTACACCCTCTGCTCTGAGAGGCACAGCCAAGTGCACCGCACCCTCTCTTATCTCAGTCATCATTACCAGCACAAGACAAGGGGCAAGGGGTCCTCCACAGTGTCCCACATCACCACGGGACGGGGAGGAGGAATACCCCAGCATGCCGCAGCCCTCAGGAGAGTCATTGACTTAAGCTCACTTTCCCTTAGCAACACAGCCATCCATGTTTAAAGCAAAGCAGAATTTATAGCCAGTGACACAGTATAAGGACAAAGCGTTAAGCTTCACATAAGTGCCAAGTGCTAACCACACTATATGGACAAAAATATTGGGATACCTGAGCATTACACCAATAGAGACCTCAGTGACACTGCATTCAAATACATAGCTGCTCCCCTATTAATATTACAGCTTCCACTCTTTTTGGAAGACTTTCCACAAGATTTTGGAGTGTTTCTGTGGAAAACTGTGCCCATTTATTCTGTAGAGCATTAATTAGGGCAGGCACTGATGTTGGACAAAGCCTGGCTCACAATCTCCATTGCAGTTCATCCCAAAGATGCTGGATGAGGTTGAGGTCAGGCCTCTATGCGTAGAAGTCATGGGCGCCGGAGCCATTTTAAAAGTCATTAATTTCACCCCCCACACTTATTCAGCGTATGAGGGAAACACCCCCATCCCCTTTCAGACCCAGTATCAGCGTGTCTTCAAACATTAAAAATGCTGCAGACACCCCTGGGGCCAGGCAAGTTCTTCCCCACTGAGACTCATCCAACCATGTCTTTTCAGATCTTATTTTGTGGTCTGAAGACAGTCATGCTGGAATAGTAATGGTTTGGGGCCTTCTCCAAACTGTGTCCACAAAGTTGGAAGCATGACATTGACCAAAATGTCTTGTTATCCTGAAACGTTAAGAAGTAAGGGGCCTAGCCAAACCCTGAAACCTGATGTGTGTCAATACTTACGTCCATAAATGTATAACCAGTACTGCCAACAGCAGGTTACAACGAGGCTTGAGGTTTGCAGAACAAGTCAGGTCTTCTTAAATCCACCTGGGGGTTTCAGTGGCTCCTTAACCAGGTTGGGTTTTGCTAGTCAGGCTGAAGGATGTTTTGGTGCTGCATTAAGGTGCCCCACCCACAGTTAGCTCTGCTGGGTTACAGGGCAGCTGGTAGGCTAGTGGTTAGGACATTTGCCCAGTGATCAGTTCGATTGCTGCTAGTGGCACCTCTAAGGTATCCTTGAACACGGTACTGTCCCCCAGGCTGCCCGCTGCTTCACTTGGTGAATGGGTTAAATGCGGAGAAAGAATTTTGTGCTCTTCACACTGTGGGCTGTAGTGTGTTCACGTATGACAAAATGGTCACTTTCTCTAAATGTACTAGTATGCATAGAAAGATCCTATCAAGTTTAAACCATTTTTAACTGTTTTCATACTCTCAAATTCTCATTCTTACACATTGGTATGCCCATCAATGGAAAAATGCATTAGTGGGCAAAAGTAGAAGCTGATGAGAATTCAAGATGGGAGTGACGTTTTTACTATACATGATGCCTGATAATTAAATGGTGATGCCTGAGCAAATTTACTGCATGAATCCACAGCTGTGACTTTTCTTTCATGCGTTGTTAGCCTGTATTGTTGTGTTAGCCTGTGTTGTTTGCACATGTTGTGTGTACATTTATGGCATTTATCCAAGTGACAGTCTTCCTTGAGGTTAAGGGTATTGGTCAGGAATCCAGTGCTGGTATGCTGAAGGTAGGATTCGAACCCAATGCCTCTTGGTCCAAAGGCAAGCATCCTACCCACTAGGCCACAACCCCCCCAATAGGGTACCTGTTGTTGTGTTAGCCTGTGCTGTGTGTACCTGTTGTGTTAGCCTGTGCTATGAGTACCTATAGTTGTGTTAGCCTGTGCTGGGGGTACATGTTGTTGTGTTAGCCTGTGTGGCTGTGCAACTTTTGTTGTGTTAGCCTGTGTTGCTGTGTATACCTGTTGTTGTGTTGGCTTTATTGCTGTATATCTCTTGTTGTGTTAGCCTGTGCTGCTGTGTACTAGTTGTTGTGTTAGCCTGTGCTACTGTGTTAGTCTATAGTGCCATGTGCATGCGTACTGCTGCAGGTGCCTGTGTTGCCATAGTAGCTCTGCTGCTGTTTTTTCTTGGCTGCTGTATGGGGCAGTCAACTGCATGATGCTGCAATGAGAAAACTTTTCTATAGCAAAATGAGTGAGCAAGAAAGAAACACAGCAAGATGAACACAGTATGAAGCGCAGCAAGAGTATAAGGATAAAGCTAGACAAAGCAAGTTTGTGTGTGTGTGTGTGTGTGTGTGTTTGAAAAAGAAAGAGCAAGTTTGTAGGTTGGTTTTCTACACCATTTTCCAGATTTTTCCAAGCAGAATGTGAGCTCAGTGCTTCTGATCTCCATAAAAAAGGAAGAAACAGCCTCCATCCCTGACTACTCTCTTTGCCATCTCCCCCACCCCTTGCTTCACTTCTTTACTGGGTATTTCCTTTATGCTCGAACACATAGCCATGTCCTTTTATATTCCTCTTCTTCTTTTTCTCCTTTTTTGTCTCATACTATCTCATAGTGCACATACAAGCCCCCTACCCTTCCCTCAACCCCCCACTCACCTCTCTCTGGAAATCACACTCACTTTAATTCAGTCTGTGTGATTCTTCTTTTACATCTCTTTGGTGTTTCTTTCTTCTTCATCCAACTCTGCACACACTCTCTCTCTCCCTCCCCCTTCCCCCCCCCCACCCCACCCCCAGTAACCAACCTCTCACTCTCTTCATGTCTTTCATCACGCATTTTTCTTTCCATTCTCTTTTTACCATATCTGTCTTTTCGTGGTGCGGTGGGAGATATCTCTTTTGCAACCAGATTTTGTTTACGCACAACTGTTTCCTACACAGATTTTAATCCCCCCCTCCCCCCCTCACCCCCCCCCCCCTCATCCATCCAAACAGACTTTGGTTCCTTCCTTCCTCCCTCTCTCTCTCTCTCTCTCTATCTCTCTCTCTCTCACTCTCCCGGTGTTGCGTTTAGTGTTTGCTTTGTTTTTGGCTGCTCTAATACCTCTCTCCTCCTCTCTTCCCCCTCTCTCCTATGTGTGAGCGTATGAAACATAACAAACAAAAACAGGTCATCACATTAAACGGATCAGGCAAAGAACAATAGACTATTATTTACAACTTATTGTGTGGTGAGAGAACAGAAGGGTCATAACGCAGTAATTGGTTATGTGCCATGGCTTTTGTTGTTTGTTTGTTTAATTAAAAAACAGAATGAATCCCAATCATCTTTGAATGCCATTTTAGTCGAAGCACAGTAAATGATTTGCTACCATACTCAGTGTTCCCAAGTTGGTTCAATATGTATAGCAATGTCTTTATTCAGTACATTTCTTGATGATACAAAAAATGGGAGCCATGTTTTCCTCTGGCTTCACAGAAAGTTTCGGTGAGGATGGCTGGAAATGTTATGGCTGATATGCTCACCATCACCTTTGAGCTAGTACACTAGACAACAGATTACTTTCAAGGAGCAGCCTATTTTTCTCCCCTGTGCTTGTTATTTTTCAGAGAAGGATGGTTTTTACTGTGGTCCTGCTTGTTTAACTTTCTATTACACCTCATGCAACATTAGCAGCATTTTATCAGGAGTACACTCAGGAGAATCTCTTTGATGCATGCCATCAGGATACAAAGTGCTGTTAACCCTATGCACATACAGTACAACATAACAGTACACACTACTGGTCATACAGACAAACTATTCATTTTGGCATGTCATTTTTATAAATAAAGATGGTTATATGAACGAACAAATACAACCCCAAATCAGAAAAAGTTCAGTGTGGAAAATGTGAAGAAAAAAAAAGCAGTAATTTACAAATTTCCCTTAATTTTTATTTCATTGCAGACAGTATGAACACAAGATAATTCATGTTTTTTTTTGGTCAACATCATTTGATTTGTAAATAAACATCCATTCTTGCCATTCAGGCTTGCAACACATTCCAAAAA
>JBBPDC010161766.1:4243-18527 GCA_037974485.1 Hemigrammopetersius urotaenia | reverse complement strand
TAAAATATCCCCATTTTTATGCGTATCATTTATTTGTATAAATACGTATATTTATCTGCCGCTCCTTAAAGGCCGGTATTAAACCGGTTCGTGATGAAACAAAGGTTGGGGACCGCTGGTCTACATAGAATCTCACCAGGTCTTCCAGGATCCTCTGCTCCTCTAGGTCCTATTTATCTGATCACTGAGGCTTTTTTAATAAGGTGTAAGTCAGGGATGATTTTGTCATTGAACCATTTTTGGAGGTATTTCTGGATCACTGTCCTGTAGAAGGTACTCACACAATCCAGTTTTAGCCTTTTTTTGGCCAGAGGCAGCCAGATTGAATGTACTTTTTCCTTAAAAGGTTCCCAGGGCTTTTGGAGGAAGACACCTTGAGTGCTTCTTGACAAGCAGCTCTGTTTTTCGAACCATAGAATGGTCTTGCACTGTATACAGAACTCCAAATGCTTGAGTGCGTAGTTAGATAAAAGAAAAGGCTTTCTTCCGGCATGCCGTCCCAATAGTTTGTTCGTATTGAGGTGGCAGGTTTTCGGTTCTTGCCACCATCTTCTGTCAACCCTCAACTGAGATTCTTGGAGAAATGTTTGCTTTTGCTCCAGTTTTCTGCCCAGTTTAGTCTCCAATTCCACCCACTACATAGGACTCTTCCGAACACGCCGGGCGAGTGAAGGCGAGCGTGTTCTTCCTTCGAGTCCTGTTTTGTTTCTTAGACTAAATTTACTTAAAAGATTTTTTTTTTTTTCAAAACTGAATTGTGAGACATAGGTAATAAATCACAAACACAGTTTTTCATCACATTTCTTTCTTTACAAAGGGGGCCATTCATCATGGAGCTGTCTGTACGTCACCGGGGACCGCTCAGTGCAGCATCACCGCATGTCAGTATTGAAGAAATGAGATTTTATCTCTTATTAAATTGGATGTCTGCAGTTATCGAATCAATTCTCGTTCCCAACAGACATCCCATAATCGGGTGATTAGCTACTTCAGAAAATGGCAGAATATCTTATTGTTGCCTTACCCAGGACCACCAAAACTCTAAATCTACTGAAATTCGCTTTATGCCTGAAAACCCAGATCACAGGGACGTTCTTACTGCTCTTGTCTGTTTTGTCTGGGGTTGAGGTGCAGCAGTTGTTCTCTTGTGGAAGGCGGTCTCTCCGGTAATCGCAGTCCATCGCCCTTTTGGGAATACGTACACAGAGCAAAGAGACAGATGGTTCAGATCCACGTTCTTTTCTTCTTGCACTCTCATGTATTGTGCACTGGGATTAAGGATACCCCCATTATTAACCCAAGCATAACAAATGACTTTGATAAACACATGCAATAACTAAGAACTAAGAAATCCGAGGGCCGAAAAGTAGGATATTTAAACTAAGGATCTCTCCATAAGCATAGAAGAGACATTTACTGCTTCAGAATCAAATGGAGAACTGCTTCTGTGTGTCAAAAGGGTGTTCATGGCTTCACATTGATAAAATCGACCTTAAAATGATCTTTACTGGAAAGAAGAGGCTCTACAGAGCATTCTGTAGGTGTCAAAATAATCCAAAATTAATTCGAAGGGATGGCCTTGAATCATTAATAACAATCATTAATAAAACGAATAAATGTTAATAAACATTTACATTTATGGCATTTGGCTGACGCTCTTATCCAGAGCAACGTACATCAGTGCTTATGAAAAACAGCTTAAATCCAAGTCAACTATTTAACCAAGATACTGCAGAGTCAGAGCATCTATACAACAACTGTCACATAATAACTAGCCAACACCTAACCCAACCATACATAAGCCCTAGAGAAGAACAACGTAAGCCATAAAGAAGAACAACGTAAGCCATAGAGAAGAACAACGTAAGCCATAGAGAAGAACAGCGTAAGCCATTAGGAACAACGTAAGCCATAAAGAAGAACAACGTAAACCATAAAGAAGAACAACGTAAGCCATAGAGAAAAACAATGTAAGCCATAAAGAAGAACAACGTAAGCCATAAAGAAGAACAACGTAAGCCATAGAGAAGTCAAGGGAAAGGGATTTTTTGTTTTTTTTTTAAGAAATAAGTAAGCAGTAGGTTAGGGACATTGTTAGTCACCGAAACAAAATGCTAATGCGTCAGATTCACATTCATTCACATTTGCATGTTCTCAGGATGGTTTTCCTGCTCTGGCTGACTGAGGGCTTGGACCTGGAGTGACAATGTCTGTTGTAAAAAGCTCTATAGATCTAACGTTAAATTTGTGTCTTATGTTAAATGCCTGAGAATATATGACTGTTAAAGTGTCTCACTGGACCATTAAAAGTGGTTTGGAAAGACTTCTGTCCATCTATCAAGCTCTAGAGACTTCAGCAGTTTCTACAGACAGATATTTATGAGAGCAGCTAGTCTATTCCACACATCCGTCTTGTCTCATGTGTTTACTGGCCTGTAAATTCTCACATAATGGCCGAAAGGTATCGGTTGTTCGATGCAGGGTCGTGACTCAGACTCAAGCCCTTAATGTCGCCTGTAATTTCAGGAGGTTCCTCTCAGAATCCCGTCCGCTCGGCTGAAAAGATGGAATTCCCGCATTTCAGGTCAGTTCACAGTGACACTAATTTGTGACCCAAATGATCAAATGACTGATTATGTAAGTTAGAAATGTGGGCTACTCTCAGAACTCAGCTTTCTGTCTGTATGGAGATATAGAACCTCCTAACTGGTCTACAACTCACTAACGGTCTAGATTTGTTCCAATACATCATTAGAGCGATCTTACGGATCAGTGCAAGCCTGAAAAGACCACGACACTAAAATAAAATGTGAATGTTGAGTTCAAGTTCGAGTAGCTATTGCATTTTTTCAATATGTTAAACCCAGGAAATAAAATGCGTTTTAATAGCCATATTTAAGCGTTCCTGTGTATTTATTTCCCCCTAGAAACCCAATAGATTGACTGGGGGTGTTTAAACATTTGCACTTGTATCTCCTGTCCACCCAAAACCAATTATGACTTCTTTGCCGACACTGAGCAGACATTTTAAACTAAAAAAACACAAATAAAACAAGAAATACTTTTTAATTTTGTTCTGAAAAAGTGATCTACATTCTTCAGTTTGCTTGCAAAAACAAATGAATTTAATAATTCCGGTTGTAGGATCAGATAAAGATAAATATAAGATAAAGTATATTGATGAAAGGGTTAAAACACATTTATTTTAATTTGAGTTTCTACATAACCTTTGATAGACTGGTATCGGAAGTTGATTTAGATTAAAGCGTCTTCCAAAGAATGTAATGTAATTAGGGATCTTGAGTTAAGAAAACAGTCAAATGAAAGACTGGAATACATAAAAACAGGCATTGCTACACATTTCTGCTTGTGTCATATTCCAAACTAGATCAGTGTCAACCCCTGAAGACTTGATGTCTTGCCTCTCCGCCCATGAGTAGCAGGTGTGTCAACTCAGATTAGCAGCCTGGCCGTCTTGTGGACAGACTCATTGTCATGTAAATGGGAGCCGACAGAGCATTCAAATGCAAAATAACTTCATGCAAACAAGCTACTGCTTCCCATACTGCCTAACCTGGAGACAGAGACAGAGATGATTAAATGTGGCTCGCAGAAAGCATTAGAACAACTTAGGTGGTGCTCAGAACAGACAGGTGATGTGTTCCAGATCATAGGGAGGGTTCAGAACCAATCAGCATCACCAGGGTGGAACACCTCCTCATATCTGTATTTAAGTGGACCAGGCTGGTCTCTGATTGGCAGAAACAGAGCCCAGCCCTCGCAGGAAGGGGGAGGAACACAAACACAAATAGTCATGTGACATTTGGATTCGGTTTTAGATAACATACTTAATTTAACACATTGGGAAAACTTTTAAACGTAAAAATGTGACATAACGTCTTTCATAGGCAACATGTCTACGTTTATTTCTCCAGTATATTCAGCAAATAAACAATACAACAATGTTTTTAACAAAACATGTCATTTGACCAGGAGTGCTCCATATTTTGAAACCAGCTGTACAAACAACAGGCTGTTACACAGGTCGTTTTATTGAGTTTTGCAAATATTGAAATATAAACTATAATTAAGGGTCCTACTGAAGTGTAATAGCATGCAGATGTTTTATAATGTAACTTTTTATGTAACTGTTTTTTTTTTATGACACCAGCTTGTGTAGCATCATCTTAAATACGAACACTTACATGATATTTGATATTTCACATAATGCTGTGGAAACACATGTGAAGAGTCAGGCATGTTGCTTGGTTCTAAATCCAAATCCAGCAGCCCGTATTAGAGAATCTGGTAGTGATTTGTAGTATGGACTTGCTGTGGCAATTCCTCACACAGCCATATTAACCCATATTCAGAGTTTGAATGACTAGATGAACATACAGTTATGTTCTTATTACTTCATTTTCACCCGGATGTGTTAACATTGGTTGACTCATACCCCTCAGCTCTGCCTGCAGCCAAAGGGCACCGGAAATGACTGCACGCCCAGTATAAAAGGAGGAAACAGGTGGTAGCCACTCGCACAGACATTGAAGTTCCATGCTTCAGTCAGACGTGTCCCAAGTCCCCGATCAGTACCGGTACCGTGAGTATTCTAGCTCCTCAGAGCCAACACAGTCTATACCTGTGTGTGCGAGTGAGAACGAGAGTTCGTTTGGTGCGAGCCTCAACTCCGCTGGGAGTGTTCTCAGATTAAAACGCGTGGTTCACCCGCTCTCCTGTGCCAGTCACACTAGAGCTCTTCCGCCACACAACAAGGTTGCGTCAGGTGTGTCAGGTCAGTCATTTTTGCCCATCGTGACAGAATATCTGTGCCCATGACGCGCGCGGACGTGGCCCGTCTGTGGGAGATCCTAAATCAGCAGGCGGCTGACATCACCGCACTGCAGCAGGAGGTGGCAAACCTCCGTACGGTGGTCGCCACCCTGCAGCAGGCGCGGGTCAGCCTGGCTGCCGAGAGTATGGACCCTCCCCAGGCGGCCGCGCCAGCCCAACCTACCCCTCAACCCACTCAGAGCCCCGCGGGCTTTCCCAAAATCGCCCTACCTCAACCTTGGAATGGAATGGACGGCAAGTGTGAGGTCTTTCTGACTACCCTGGCTCTTGTGTTTGAATTTCAGGCCCAGCGTTATCCCACCGACCGCTCCAGGATTGCCCTCTTGTTGTCCCTCCTCACCGGGCAGGCAGCAAAATGGGCTTCGGCGGTCTTCAAGGCCAACACCCCGGCGGCCCATAACTATGACGCCTTCACACATCAGCTCAAGGCCGCCTTCCAGCATCCCCAAAGAGCGAGGTGGCGGTGGATTCCCGGCTCTACCACCTGCAGCAGGGCGAGCGATCCGAGTTCCGTACCCTGGCCGTCCAAACAACATGGAGTGACGCTGCCCTCCGCACGGCCTATTATGAAGGGCTCAACAGCCAGATGAAGAGGGAGCTGGCCGCCCGAGAGCTCCCGTCCACGTTCGATGGCGTCGCCCAGCTCTGCCTCCGTGTTGACTTGCGGCTGACCAGCTCTCGCTCCTTCTCGCAATACCACCATCCAGAGCCCGTCTTCTCCGCCCTCCCAAGTGCCACCTCCTGTCTCGGAGGCCCATTCACACGGAGCCGGGGAACCCATGCAGATAGGCCGCGCCTCCCTGTCAGCCTCGGAGAAAGAGCGCAGATACCGCGAGGGGTTGTGCACGTACTGCGGCTCGCCCAACCATCCCCTTGACTCTTTGGGCTGCTCCATCTGACCGCTGACTGTCTCTAGGCTCACCATTCAGGTAGACCTCCAGCTGGGCCACAAACAGATCGGAACCTCCGCCTTCATTGATTCGGGGGCGGCTGGTAATTTCATCGATCAAGCTTATGCTGCCCAGCTGGGGGTCGAGACTGAGGCGTTAACTCAGCCTGTCCCCATTACCGCCATAGACGGTCAGCCCCTCACTCATAGCCCTATTAAATTCATCACCAAACCCCTAGTCATGTCCCACAATCACCACTCAGATTCCATCCAGCGAGCTCTGCCTACAGGGCCAGGCTGAGACGTGCTCTGGGGAGTCCGAGGCCCCCGACGTTGACCTGCAGGCCATTCCCGTCCCGTTCCATGACCTGGTGGGGGCCTTCTGCAAGCGGAAGGCTATCCGCCACCCACCAGCCCTACGACCTCGCCATTGATCTCCTCCCGGGCACGGTACCACCCCGCGGCCGGCTCTATTCCCTCACCACGGGGGAGCAGAAGGCGATGGATGATTACATCGCAGAGGGGCTCCGCAATGGCACCATCCAGCCGTTGACCTCCCCTGCCGCCGTGGGGTTCTTCTTCGTAGGAAAAAAAGACGGGGGCCTGCGCCCATGTGTCGACTATTGGGGGCTCAACAAGATCACAATAAAAAACTGCCACCCTCTTCCACTCATCAACACCACCCTTGACTCTCTCTCGGGTGCCCGCATCTTTACGAAAATGGACCTCCGCAGCGCCTACAACCTCGTCTGCATCCTGAAGCCGTGTTCGTGGACCGCTTCTCCAATGCTGTGCACCTGGTGACTCTGGCCAGACTGCCCTCAGCCAAAGAGACCACTAACCTCATTTTAGAGCACGTATTCCGATTGCATGGGTTCCCCAAAGACATCGTCTCGGACAGAGGGTCCCAATTCACAGCCAAATTCTGGAGGGCCTTCTGCCATCTGATCGGCTCTACCATCAGCCTATCATCTGGTTACCACCCACAGATGAACGGTCAGACAGAGTGGACCAGCCAACAACTGGAGCGCTTTCTCCGGTGTTTCGTCTCTGATCGCCAGCGCTCCTGGGCCGACTACCTCACCTGGGCGGAGCTTTCCCATAACCTTCACGTCTCCTCCGCCACCGGACTCAGCCCCTTTGAGGTATGTCACGGGTTCCAACCACCGGTTTTCAAACACCAAGAACCGGAGGTTGAGGTCCCCTCTGCCCAAAGTTTGGTCCGCCAGTGCCGGCGACTCTGGATACAAGCCCGACGAGCCATCATCAAGACCAACCGCCGTTACGTCCAGCAGCAGTCGTCGGCATCCTTAGAGACAATTGTTCCATGTAGGTGACAGGGTTTATGTCTCCACTCGTCATGTCAACCTTCGCAGCTGCCTGCCTGCCTCAAGGTCCACCCAGAATTCCATGCCTCACAACTCAAACCTGTTTTCTTCTCCCCTCTGTCTCCCCAATCCTCTGCCGCCTCGGGTCGTTGACGGTGGTCCCGTCTACACCATCCGGCAGATCCTGGACTCGCGACCGTAGGAACGGTCCTGGTTCCCCGGGCGCCACAACCCAGTCTATACTGTGTGTGCGAGTGAGAACGAGGGTTCGTTTGGTGCGAGCCTCAACTCCGCTGGGAGCGTTCTCAGATTAAAACGCGTGGTTCACCCGCTCTCCCGTGCCAGTCACGCTAGAGCTCTTCCGCCACGCAACAAGGTTGCGTCAGGTGTGTCCGGTCAGTCATTTCTGCCCATTGTGACACTGCTGTTGCAAAGTATGCCGGAGTCTCAACTTGCACTCCTTACAGTTATAAATGATACCTTTTAATCTTAAGTAAAACAAGCCGGAGGTGCTGGGGTTACTTGCCCAAGTGTCCTCCTGGTTCAGCTGCTTTCGACTCCTCATGTGCTCCTCCCCCCAGTCAAGGGCAACTGCTGTTCAAAAGCCCATGTGGACTAGAGACTTTCCAACTCCTCTTCACTCTGACTCCAACACAAACTACCACGACTGACTTCAAACTGTGCCCACTCAGGTAGCCATAGATGAACAATCTGTTCTGAGATTAAGGCCTTCTATTGTTATTTATCTCCAAAGATTCTCTTTCTCTCTCCGGGTTGACCAGAGAATGATGGGTCCCCCTATTTGAGCTGAGGTTTGTTCCTCCAGCTTTAGGAAGTATTTCTCTGTCACTCTTGGCTCACTTGGGGTTCAGACCTAGACTCTGTAAAAGTACTTTGTGACAGCATTGGTTCTAAAAAGTGCTATAAAAATAAAATGTAATTTAATTTGCACAGTGTGACATGGCCTTGTGCTGTGGTACTGAGTCACTTTAGGAGTGCCTATAGCAGAGGTAAAACAGAGGTGTGCTACTATTTCAACTAGATTGATTAGATTAGATTCAACTTTATTATCATTACACATGTACAAGTACATGGCAACTAAATACAGTTTAGGTCTAACCAGAAGTGCAATAAGCAGCAATTACAGGATAAAGGTATAAGCTATAAGTGCATGTAAGGTTATATGTACAAGTAGAAACTGGATACTATTTACAGATGGATGTACAGTAATATGAACATAATGTACAGTTTGTATTAACTACAGGAATTACATGTAGATAAACAAGTAGATGAACAGTTTTACAGGTTGCTACACTTATTACAAATATGCAATAGATATGGACATGATTTACAGGATGTTATCTACTATCTCAGATATTGACATATGTATAAAATGTATCGTTAGAAATTTACAACGTGTCTGTACAATGGATATGTGCATGCCACTTATTACAAAGGCTATGAATGAAAAAATGGCTTCAGGGAATAATTACTCTTTAAAGGTCAATCCACTGTTAACAGAATGAAAAAGCACTGAAAGAAACATATTGCAGCATCAGGGCTGCCGGTCTTGATGATGGCACACAGTCAGGGATGCCCTGTTGGGTCTAAGGCAGACCCTAAGGCAGGATGTACCCTCTGAAGACTCCTAGCTAGTGTGTTTTTTGTGCTGCTGTTGCTGTTTTTACTGTGGCACTGCAGAACAACCCCTTGAGAGCCAGCAACTAATAAAGCATTCTATTTGTTCCTGTGTATGTTTACTGTATTGTCTCTGCTCAAGTTACATAAGCAAGCCAGCGCTAACAGGGCTAGCGCATGCTATTGTGCTGCTCAAGACAAATCACAATTGTGCCGGCCCATGCAGATTTCTCACAACCAGTTTGCAACACCACACAAAAAAACCCCCCAAACACCTTACACGGAATTTCATGCAGTGCCAGAGTCCTCAGACTTTCAACACTTAATCAGGCCATTAATTTCTATAGTTAAGCAACATTACAGCTCTGTAATGAACCCTGCCACAAAATCTCCCCTTCACTTATCTTCTTAATATTCCAGCCCCAATTTCCACCTGATATTAAAGGCCCAGATCTTGAGGTTTTATACCCAGACAGTAGTCTTGATTGGAAGATATGCTGAAGTTAATTCTCAATGGACTTGCAACAGGCAGGCAGAGTAGAATGAGGCAGGCAGTGGCTAGAACTCATCCCCTGGGAAGAGTCTTCTCTCTAGTAGATGTTGGCAGAACAAAGCAACAAGTCTCAAGCACTCCATTCAGCACAGCACGGAAAGGTGGAAGCCATTCTCAGGTTGTCAAGTATAATGGCAAAGACTAGAGCTACACATGACAGGGAAGACTCCAGAAAAGTAAGGGAGCTGTGGCTTTATGGAGAGCCTTTTCGATGATCACTGTATGCACTGTGTAGGACTGATTCCACTTGGCTGAGATCGTAGGTGAGACAGGACGGGATGTATTGCAAAAGGCCTCTCAAATCAGTTCTGACAAAAACAGTTGCATTTAAGCAAAGCAAGAGAAAGTAAATTTACATTATTTAGCAGACGCTTTTATCCGAAGCGCCTTTCTTTAACTACAGGGGGCGGAGTCTCCCTGGAGCAACTTGGGGTTAAGGGTCTCAGGAACCCAGCGGTGCTGTACTGAAGGTAGGATTCGAATCCATGACCTCTTGGTCCAGAGGCAAGTATCCTACCACTAGTCCACCACCATCCTCTCAACACCAACAGACAAAAGACATGATGAGAAATTGGGCTAAATGTGAGTGGGAGCATAGATTTGTTAGGGAACAAACTGAGCTTAAATTTATGAACCAATTCACCACTTCAAGAAGGCAAAGCTGCGGTGGACGTTAGCATAACTGATTAGTACTCGCCTCAAAAAATACCACAATAAACATGCAGATGTGGGATCTTTTTTATATCTCTGAGCTGTGAAGTGGCTAATCCAGGCCTCAGTGACCACAACCTGTGCCACATGTATGCAAGATGAGCGGAAACAATAAATTGACTGTTGTGGAATTAATTGAGGGGAGCCTTACAAATAATTAAACTGGTTTCATGCACTCAGTGCTGCCTGATTGTGGCGCAGTATAAAGCTCTTTTAAGGATCAGTCTGTGGAACACTCTTCGCCTCATTCACTGTTAGTGAGCAGCAGCAATTTAGTCACTTCCATACTTACCTATTAATTAGGAGCCTGATCATGCAATGCCTATCTAATGGTGGGAGGGTGATGGTTAGCACAAGCTTCCTCTGGTTCATATGAAGCCAGCCACCACATCTTTGCACATTTGCTGGACTGATCGCCGTCGGAAATTGCCCTCGACTGGTTTCGGCTCCACTTGGGCCCTTCCCCAAGTTGGGGCAACTGCTGCCCAAAGCTCTGGCTGAGATTGTTGCTCCTGATACTGTTTATGGGCCACAGACTCTCAGTTCCTCTTCCATCAAAATTTGACACTGAAACCAACTCTGAGTGAAACCAACTCTGGCCTATCTGTCAATAATCATGTTCTTCTCTTGTTATTTATCCCCATAAAGACGGTTTTCCCTTTTTGAGTCCTGGTTCCTCCCGAGGTTTCTTCCTCCAGCTGAGGGAGTTTTTCCTCGCCTCTGTCGCATTTGGCCCATTACAGGCTCTGACCTGGATTCTGTAAAGCTGCTTTGTGACAACTTGGTTGTATAAAGCGCTATATAAACAAAATTGAATTGGACTGAATCTTTTCTTGACTGCTGAAAGCACTTGGAGGACTACGCTAACAGTCAACAGATACCTGCACTGGTTAAGATCAGGGTAAGTGGTGGAGGGGCCCTACTCACCCAGAGAGACCCAGACACATTTCCCTGTCTTCGACATGAACAGCTGTGGCAGCAGGATCGAACCTTTGATCTGATAGGAGGGCCGTTGTTTAGACAGTTCCGCTGCCCAGACAGCTGCATTCTGAGCTAAAACCTTTATTGCATCAGCAATCACTCTACGTTTTATTTTTGTTATTTTTCATTTCATTTCATATTCATATTCATTCATTCATATTCCATATTCATATTCCTTTCATTTGATATTCCTTCTTCTCTTACAGTTTTTCTAAAAGTTCAAAATATCTGTTAATATTCCCTTCAGTGTGTGAGTACACAGCTAATTGGTCAGACGATCAGGGGTCGAGTATTGAACGTTTAATCAGTTATTGTGGTCAAGTCCCCTTTGTAATATATGGGGAGAGGGAGAGAGAGAGAGAGAGAGAGAGAACACCTTGCCACCTATCAAATGTGTATCAGAGAGCATCACAGGTATAGGAACCAAAATGGGACAAAAAAACAGACGTGGAGAAAACAGCACAGAGAAAAACACACAGCAGACTCATAAACTGAGGTCAAGACACTAAAGCTGAGGTCATGTAAAGAAGATGTGTGTCAATGTTGCTCAGTTTAATTAGAAAAACTCAGCCCATGAACCTGGGCACCTATGCCTTTAATAATAATAATAATAATAATTCATTTATTTATAAGCACCTTTCTACATTTACGGCATTTATCAGACGCTTTTATCCAAAGCGACTTCCATTCCCTACCTACAGGGGGCAGTCTCTCCCTGGAGCAACTCGGGATTAAGGGTCTTGCTCAGGGACCCAGTGGTGGTGCTGAAGGCAGGATTCGAACCCATGACCTCTTGGTCTGGAGGTAAGTATCCTCCCCACTGAGCTACCACCACCCAGTAGCACTACTAGCACCCAAGAACACAAAAAGCAAGTAAATAAACAAAAAAAAGAAAGCAGAAAATAAACAGACATTAAAAAATTGGACGATGCAAATAATTTAAAGACACTCTTCGAGCTTGAACAGCGGGAACTGATGTTTCTTAGGTCGAGTTCCGAAGCCAGAGCGACTGAAAGCTCCCCATAGTGGCGAGACAGGCAGAGGGAACAGTCAGGTGAATGGAAGAAGATGATCTGAGGGTAGGAGAGGCAGCATGTAGGAGGTCGGACAGATAAGGGCGGGACGAGGCTGTGAATGGCCTTGAAGGTAAACAGAAGGATTTTGAATTCAATGCGGAAGTTAACCGGGAGCCGATAGAGCTGCTGTAGGGTGGGAGTGATATGGTGGGATCTGATAACGATGCAGGCGGCTGAATTTGGACCAATTGAAGCTTGAGGAAGACCAAAGAGGAGGGAGTTACAGTAGTCTATGACACAACTATGGACAAGAACGCCAGTAGACTGGGCACAAAGGGAGATTTTTATATTGCGTAGATGGAAGAATGCATGGGAAAGAAAGAGTGCTGTCGAGGACGCTGACACATAAATGGCTTGGTAAGAGCTGCCGAATCCCTGGCCCTGCTAAAGCGCTGGACTCTGAATCAGAAGATTGAGGTTTTTTTGTACATAAAAGCCATATTTGGGCGTTTCCAAACTCCAAACCATGCAATTACACTTTGCAGAAATCGAAAAATCTAGCATCTCATTTAATCTTTTAGCTTCAGTTTGTTTATGTTTATGTTAACGCCCCACACTTAACATGTGACCAAAGTAGGCAACAATGTAAACAGATCCGTTCTGTGAGGCTGAAAAATACCACATCGATGGTAAACCGTACACTACAGCCGGCCCACAGCACCACAGAGCGGTCAAAGCCGCCTCACCCGGCTGCTGAAAGCTTCTCTGTGTCTTCAGTGGGGCTCTCTGTTTCCTCGGTGGGCTTCGCCACCCAACAGCTGCATTCAGCTCAGCCCTCCGAGAGATAATGCCGCCGAACGGAGAGATGTTCTTTTCTATCAGTCATTTTTATCACCACTCGGCGAGAGGGGCGTTGTCTGTCCACAGCACATCATTCATCACAAAACAAATGTCTGTAGACACAGCAAACGATAACTGCATGGCTCAGTAGATACTGTTTTGCATTTCAGTGGTGTTGTCAGGCCTGTACAAGTGCCTCGCTGGGACTTTAGGGGTTCCATAAAGGCCCGAGAGTCCTTGGGAGATGAATGATGATAGCGTCAGACCTCACAAGCAGGGCAGAGAGTGGAGCGGGAGGAGGCCTTAAAAGGCATCGCGAGCCGAAAATGGAGACGAGAGCACAGTGACTACCGCACTGACTCCGTTTTACACGGCCAGTGACAGATCTCAGTGGTGCTGAAACACTTCATATCAGTGCGGGTTCGCTGCAAAAAATCCTGATTTAACCAAGACTTGCATCTTATTTCTAGCCTAAAAGTCTTTTTGATCTTGTTTTGAGAGTAATATAATAATAATCATAAATTTTATTTATTTGAAGGCGCCTTTCTGGCACACAGGGACACCGTACAATAAAACAAGTGCTACAAACCGTAAAGAAAATTAAAATTAAAAAAGAAATAATAATAATAATAATAATAATAATAAAAATAAATAAATAAATAAATAAGAATCAGAGAGAGAAAGCGCGCTTGAACAGATGGGTTCTGAGTGTGGATTTAAAGTCTAATAGTGAATTGATGTTTCTGAGGTCGGGTGGTAGTGAGTTCCAGAGCCGGGGAGCAGAGCTTTCAGCCGCTCTGGTTGTAAGACGGGCAGAAGGGACAGTTAAGCGGATGGAGGAGGATGATCTGAGGGTACGAGAGGGAGTGGCAGTATGAAGGAGGTCAGATAGAGATGGAGGGGCAGTGAATGGTCTTCAATGTTAAAAAAATAATTTTAAATTCAACCCTGAAATTTAACTGGGAGCCAGTGGAGCTGCTGCAAGACGGGGGTTATATCAGATGTTTTGCTCTTATATAGTATATAAAGATTGTTTGAAGATATTTTTCCTATTTAAAGAACTCTTTAGACTAGAAACAAGTGAAGTTAATCTGTCAGTGCAGTAAGATATTGGTAAGATTTCTTAAAATATGGAAAAAAATACCTTAAACAGTCTTAATAATCTTACACAGTCTGCTCTTATATAGTATATTACTCTCAAAACAAGATCAAGAAGACAAATCACATGCTCTTCATCGTGGGGCGCGCAACTCTGGTCTTGAAGCATCAGTGTAATGCCGTTACTGTAATGATGGCGTCTAGCATCGTTTGGTCATTTGCCTTCAAAAACACATCAAATTTAAAGAATCTGTGATTGCATGTTAAGTGTGTGTTTGACTAGAGGATCCATCAAACCACCAACATCACTGTAACCATGGGCGTGGGAGGGGGGGGGGGGGGGGGGGGGGGGGGGGGGGGGGGGGGGGGGGGGGGG
>JBBPDC010161757.1:0-18531 GCA_037974485.1 Hemigrammopetersius urotaenia | reverse complement strand
ACTTGAAATATATCAGTCTGTGTGGAATGAATGTATACATTATACAAGTTTCACTTTTTGAATGGAATTAGTGAAATGAATCAACTTTTTGAAGATATTCTAATTATATGACCAGCACCTGTACATCCTAGAAGGAGGTTGCAGCACACAGACTTAAGAACATTAGTGAGCTGGAGGCCGTTGCCCATGAGGAATGGGCTAAGATTCCTAAGGGACGCTGCCAGAAGATGGTGCTATAAAGGGGTTGAATAATTGAGAGTGCAGTAGTCATTAATAGTGACATTTTGTGTTTAATGTGCAGAAGTCACTTTTAATATTTATGTTGAGCTGTTTAACTTGTTCTTGTTTGACTTGGAGAATAGGTTGTACATTTTACCAGTACACTTAATTTGCAATAGGGGTGGAATAACTGTAAGCTAGTTTTTACCCTTTATTTGTTCTTCGATGATGCCACAGACTCATTCCTACACTGCAGTACATTGTGGCTAGACATTATGTTTTACTAAAGAGGGATGTTGCCATTGGGGCACTGTAGATTAGTCAGTGCTTGTCTAAGTCATGCATGGAGTTATTGGACTGCAGGACTGCTTCAGCAGGACCAACTGGGACATTTTTGAACACCCGGACCTACAGATGTTTAGCGACAGCGTACTGTGCTATATTAAGAACTGCACAGACATCGTCACAGTAGATAAACATATCAGCGTGTACCCCAATCAGAAGCCCTGGATGACCAGGGAGGTCCAGGAGAGGAACGGCGCTTTCAGGTCTGGCGACAAGGCTCTTTACAGCACAGCCCGGGCCAGCCTGAGGAGGGGCAACGTGTGACTACGAGAGGAAGATAAAGAAACATCTGGACAGCAACAACAGCAGCAGCATTGTGTGAACTGGTGTCCAGCACATCACCAACTACAGGAACGATGTCAGAATGGTGGGAGGCGATGCATCACTGGCAGAGGAGCTGAACCACTTCTACACTAGGCTTGCAGTAAAACCACCAGAGGCATCCAGACACTACCAAGAAACCAACACCAACCTCACCCTCACATGTGAAGGAACATGAGATAAGACAAATGCTGCAATCTGTAACCCACGGAAGGCAGCTGGACCTGATGGTATCTCAGGACGAATGCTGAAAGACAGTGCAGACTAACTGGCCGGGGTCTCCACCAGGATATTCAGTCACTGTCTCAGTACATTGTCCCTGAAGTCCTCAGTCATAGTCCCTCTTCCCAAGAAACAGACAATCACCAGTTTCAATGGCTACAGGCCAGTGGCACTGACTCCTGTGGTGAAGAAGTGCTTTGAGAAGCTCAGGAACCACATCATGTCATTTATTTCTCTGTGGCCACTGCCCTCCACGCTGTTATGTGCCGAGAATTATTTACATTTACATTCATGGAATTTGTCAGACGCTTTGATCCAAAGCGTCTTCCATTCCCCAACTACAGGGGGCAGTCTCTCCCTGGAGCAATTTGGGGTTAAGGGTCTTGCTCAGGAACCCAGTGGTGGTCTTCTGAAGGTATGATTCAAACCCAGGACCTCTTGGTCCGGAAACTACCTCCACCTAGAGCAGCAGGGGAATCTATACCCGGCTGCTCTTCACTGACTTCAGCTCTGCCTTTACCACTATTCTCCCCCACAGACTGGTGACCAAACTTTCAGACATAGATTAAGGACTTCTTAAGGAACCGCACACAGAGGGTTAGAGTGGGCCCCCACTTTTCCACTGCCATCAGCCTCAGTACTGGCTCCCCACAGGGCTGTGTGCTGAGCCCCCTGCTCTATATTTTCTAAACCCACACAGCAATGATCACCATCGTTAGGCCGACGATACCACAGTAGTGGGGCTCATCTCTTCTCAGGATGAGTCTAACTACAGGGATGAGGTGGCGCGTCTCACAATGTGGTGTAAAGACAAGAACTTGCGCCTTAACACAGCAAAGACCAAGGAGCTGGTTGTGGATGTGGGGGAAAATATAATAGTTAAACAGGCTGACATTTATACTTTCACACATTTTTATTCATATAAAAATGTAAAAAACATATACATTTGAAAAATCAGTCCATATAAAAATGAGTCCATCACATCATATTTTGAGGATTCTCATAAAGAACAACATCCCTGAGAAACTGGCGGTGTCCTCCTACCGCTACACAGTAGAGCGCGTCCTGGCCGACTGCTTCTGGGCTTGGTTCTCCAGCTGCACAATACAGAGGTCACCCAGCGGACAGTCGGCTGCCCTCTCCCTTCACTCGGAGACCTCGTTGTCTTAGACAGGCCATTGTACAAGGCCCATCTCGCCCTGGTCACAAACAGTTTGAAGGTCCATAAAGACAAAGACAAACCGATTCAGAAGCAGTTTCTACCCTTCAGCCATTGCCATGCTAAACGCAGTGCACTTTATTATTACAAACGGTCATACGTTAACATGTCCATATGTTTACATGCTCCTTTTTAACAGTTTATGTAGCATATTTATGTAACATCATGTTCTGTTCAGCAGAAACTAGGCTGACGGTAACTCTGCTCACTTCTCCTGAGTTGCTCATGGAGTTGCTTGGTCCCGAGACAGTTGAAGGTTTCACACCTTTGCTTAGTTGATGCTATTTTGATCCCAACTTTCCCCCGGCGAGTCATGCCCTTACAGCAAATGCCAAAACCTTCACAAAATGTGTATCACAAAAATATGATGCACTACAATCAGACACTATATACATTTAAATGAGAAAAAACACTGTGAAAATGTTAACTAGTACACCCCCCCCATAATAATAGTTTGAGAATGTAACAGTCCTAGAAATATTGTACTAGTCATTCATATTTAACAGGTCTGTACTTTTTACTCAAACATTCATGCACTAAAAGAATTGCATCTTTAAATGTTGCTGTATAGCAGCAATAAAGAGATTCTGATTGGGCTTCAGTAAGTGCAAGTTTTACCCCACCCCCCCTTTTTTTCTGCAGAAGATTATTTGTGGTTTCTGACCTCAGTTCAGTTTCCAGAAACCCAAATAATTTCTTGTATGGGGTGCTGACTTCAACACTTGTTTCACAGTGCTCTCTTTGTAAAGTATATAACCTTGTGCAGTATACAGTCCCCCTATAAATATTAAAAGCTAGAACTACTTGCTTCTCGCGGCTCTACAGACATATTTATCTAGAACTGTCTGAAACCTGCTTATGCTGTGACTTTACAGTCAGGGATGATTCGAATACAAACCAACAGATGTTACTCATAATCTGTTTATTTTTCTACTTCCCAGAAATGTAGTGAAGGGTGCAGGTTTAATTTGGACACTTGTGGGGACACAAAAGGGGAAGCTGAGGCTTTTTGGATTCAGGTTTGACCACAAGTTCATGTCATCCAGAGCCTGCATTCATAGATACAGTGGCCAAAACACTCTTATGTCCCTGAGACAATTCTCACAGTTTTGATTGTGTAAATCAACTGTCACCAACCCTTTTAGTGGAGATTACTCTCCTGCCATGTTTATCTCCAGGCTACGTCTAACATGCTGCCCTTCCTCCTTAACACACCAGCCCGTTGGAGACTTCTGCAGAAGTTCGTTAGCCACAGCAGGTGTCAGATTGTGGCTGGAACTAGACTTCTTAGGAAGGAAGATCCTGAGGAGCGTGGCATGGTTTACCACTGATTTAATCCAACAGTATTACGGCTTTCTTTATTCCTGGAACATCTATATCAGCAAAACTGAAGAAACAACACTATTCAGGAAACAGGCATTGATCAGCAAGTGCTAACTAACATACTACTACTGCTATGAATATATCACTACTAAGATGCACTATATAGACAGAAGTATTAATGCTTCACCAAGACATTCTGGACAACGCCTCCAACTGCTTCCAACTCCGTGGACTACGGCTGCACGATATTAGGAAAACCTGCGATATGCGATAATGTTGTTGAGTGTTGCGATGGTGATATCACATGCGATAATTGAGTAAAAACTTAGCCTTTATAGTGTTAATGTTTTTCTTCTTTGGATTTGCTGCTGATATAGACTCCAGACGCTGACTAGTCTATGCAGAAAAAAATGAATTACAATATTTCCATTCCAACATTTTTTGAAGAATTTACTTAAACAGAACATTTAATGCCTCCCATAAAACATTTGAACCATTGAACATTGTTGAAAAACATTTGGAAAATGTTTTTTTTAATAATTTTAGATCTTAAATAAATGTAAACATAATTTAAATTCTAGCCAAAAAATAGCAAAAGGAACAATGTATAACAGCAGCACACAAGATGAAGAAACTGCCCAGTGATTTTTTTGCCCTCCGCTCTGTGGCACTGGGTGAAGAGTTTTGGAAAAACACCATTTATTTCAGTTCAGTCAATAAATGTGATCTGTATATTTTTTCACGATATATATATTGCGCATGTTGATATCACGATGCTGGTAAATTTGCAATATATTGTGCAACCCTACTGTGGACCCAGTTTGGGAAGAACCTTTTCTATTCCAGCAGGACTGTGTCCCAGAGCACAAAGCGAGCTCCATAAAGACATGCTGGAGGAGTTCAGTGTGGGAGAACTTGACTGGTTGCACAGAGCCCTGACCCCAACCACATCCAGCACCTTTGGGATGAACTGGAACAGAGATTGTGCTCCAGACCTTCTTGTCCAACATCAGTGTCAAAATCTTGTGGAAAGTCTTCCGAAAAGTGTGGAAGCTGTTATAGCTGCAAAAGAGGACCAACTCCATGTTAAAGTCTCCCAATAATTTTGTCAAGCAATTATTTGACCTCACCTGAGACCTGGCTTCTCCGTCTGCCTTACCATTTCTGAGCCGCTTCTGTCATTTGGCAAAATTTGCATGTGAAATGTGCCATATCAACAGAGAGGGAAGCGTTTATGGCTCAGTTTATTATTATTACCATCATTGTTGACTGGACTCTGGCAAATTTGCTTCTTATACAAAAATGAGCCTATATACCAAACACACACACACACACACACACGTTTATGGTTGCTACCCGTCCCACTTGCTACCTGTCCCTTATATATCAGGATCTTTTTATGCACAGACCTATTAGTATAACAGTGGTGTTCTCCTCACGGGGAGGTACTGCGTATGACGACAATAACAGCAAACAACTGGCGGAAAGTATTTACATGTGGTCTATGCACAGAAAACCACATGTAGCAGTTTGGTCTATATGTGACAGGATATACCTCAGCCTGCTCACATGCTGGAAGAACTATGAGCATCTTTTACTCTGTTTTTCAGAATGCAGTTAAAACTGGAACACAATATGACATCCTGTATTAGCCACATACATAATTATATAATTAACCCTCAGGCCCTCCTCGTTTTTACTGCACATTCAGCTCCTCCTGGCCACTTTTGGCCAATTGAAACCCATGGAAACCAGATTTTTTAATTCCATGTTATTTACACCGTTAAATCATACAATTTAGGTTCAAATGGTTTCATTCTAAACTCAACACTTGAGAAATGTAGTTTTTAGTGTGTTCTTCCAGATTATCAATTTTTGGCCAAGTGAACAATTTTATTTAATATTTTATATAATGGCTATATATTTATATGTAATTTATTTTATATATTTTTATTTTTTTCTGCTATTTTTACTTAAAATAAAGTCTGAAATATGTAACTGATTAACAACAATACTGAATTTCATTGTCACGCAAAAACACAAAACAATTACACTTTCTCAAGTGTTTATAAAAGCATTTGAAGCTAAATTGTATGATTTAACAGTGTAAATGAGACAGAATGTAAAAATCTGGTTTCCATGGGTTTCAATCGGCCAAAAGTGGCCACGAGGGAGTCGAGTGTTACAATCTGATGTGTGGAGGATTATTGATATTTTGGAGTATATTATTGACATATTTAATGAGTTGAAATTAAAAATTAAAAGATCTGAAAAAACTCCAGGCCCTTGAGAACTTTCATTCCATTTGCATTAACACAGATAAACTGGTAAAAAAGAGAGAGTGGACAAAAATGTCCCACAGGAGGACCAGAGGGTTAAGCACATGAAGTGAAATGAGTCGAACCCAAAGAATGTGCTGTGAATTGATCAAATCATTGAAACTGAAGAAAAATTTGGAGAAGCTAAACTAAAGTATATTCTGACTAAACAAAATTAGAACATTACAAACAGAACCTAATAAGTCTAATTTCATCCCAGGGCACGATTTTCACTGCTCATTTGTTTGGAACAGTTTTTTTTTCTGATTATAACCCCCTGCTCAGTTTTTGCTGGACACACTGGCACAGTTGCTTCTTATCAGCAAATTAGTCTAACTGCTAAACATAGACACACGCAAGTTTTATGGCTGCCCACTTGCTACCCGTCCCACATAATACAGGATCATCCCATATTGAACAGTTACGACATGCAAACTGCCCTTATTTCCATGCATAGACCAGTAACAATGCTGTTTTTCTCTTTTCTGTATTGGATCATATCTCACAGAGCAAACAACTTGGGCCAGCTATCAAAAGTGTTTGCATGTAGTTGATGCATGGAAACCACATTATGGTCTGTATGCCACAGTATGTACCTCAGCCTGTTTACATGCTGGACGAACTACGAGTGTCTTTCACATCACAAGGCAGTGACAAAGAAATATGACATTAGTAGTGTCACATACACCATATGGACAAAATAATTGGGACACACCTGTTTTTTAGGGTTTGGGCCCCTTACCTCTAGTGAGGATCAGTCCTTAATACTTCAACAGACCAAGACATTCTGGACAGCGCCATGCTTCCAACATGGTGGACCCAGTTTGAGCCTTTTCTATTCCAGCATGACTGTGTCCCAGTGCACAAAGCGAGCTCCATAAAGACATGGCTGGAGGAGTTCAGTGTGGAAGAACTTCTTGACTGGTCCACACAGAGTCCTGACCTCAACCCCACCCTGGACTGTGAGCCAGACCTTCTCGTCCAACATCAAAAACTCCAGAATCTTGTGGAAAGCCTTCCAGGAAGAGTGGAAGCTGTTATTGCTGCAAAGGGGACCAACTCCAGATTAAAGTCTATAGATTTGAATTCAATGTCATTAAAGTCCCTGTTGGTGTAATGATCAGGCGTCCCAATACTTTTGTCTATATACTGTACTTATACAAGTGCAGCATGTAGTGAAATGAGCCGCTAAGTCGACCGGTGAAAATGTGGAATTAAGTTGTAAAATAGTTTCAATTAAACTACAGATGTAATAAGTCTAGTTTCATGTCGGTGCACATTTGATGGGAACTGATTAGACACCCCCCCCCTATCAGGAAAGACATGTTCCCACTTTTCCTATCGATTTCTACACCCTTGTCAGTAGCCCCCCTCACCCAGTCCCATACATGACCCCCACCCAGGTGTAGTGGGGACCTAGTGGGGAGGATACTTGCCTCTGGACCAAGAGGTCATGGGTTCGAATCCTACCTTCAGCACATCACCACTGGGTTCCTGAGCAAGACCCTTAACCCGAAGCAGCTCCACAGAGACTGCCCCCTGTAGGAAGGGAATGGACATCGCTCAAATCAGTAAATGTAAATGATGATGAATATTCTTTGCCATTCTTTCCCCAATTTATGTTACGGACAATTCAATGACCACAACATAAAAGACCCAGCAAGCTCAACAACAACAAACATGAAATTAAAGGTCCAAAGAAAATAAGAGATCTCTAGCCAAACAAACAGGTTCTCAGCAGCAGAAAACTCAACATAACGTGGTCTTCCCAAGAATCTCTCTCCTCTGACCAGAGTACGTGAGCGGAGCGAGACGTGGGGCGGCATGATTTTGCCTGGAGCGGATTTTTTGAAAGTCGGAGCGTCGTATTATGGCGCTCCGGCCCATAATACAACCTGCATTAGCAATAGCATGAACGAGTTCACGCTACTGTTCTACTAAAGCCCGCTGATATTTTTCTGTGTATTGTGTATTTGGTTTTCACTGAACGCACATATAAGGATATAAATATAAATAAATAAAAATTACAGTGGAGCATTAATTAGAGAAATTTTTTTTCATGGAGCGAGGATCAAGTGAGGAGGGAGCGAGGAGCGGAAAATGGTAAACCCAGAGCGGAGCTGGAGCGGAGTGATCATGAAATGCTCTGAGCGCGGAGCGGAAATTCTTGCCGCTCCACTCCACTCACATACTCTGCCTCTGACACAGGTGGAGCAGGGGATCTAGTAGAGAAAACTCCACCCACACACATATAGACAAAACTGCTACATGTGGTTTTCAGTGCATAGGCCACATGTAAACACTTTGCACAGCTTGCCCCCTTTGTTTCGCCATGTACAGTAAAAGTTGACTTTTTCCTTATCGCATAATTACTCGTTTCCTCAAAATGGAGTCATCTCAAACTATTATTTTACTAGAATTATATTATCTGTATTATAATTAAAAATTACTTTCTTACTTGTTCACATTTGAAAGAAACAACCAATTTTTAGAGGAATGAACACAGTCAGAAGCAGATAAGAAAATAGGGACCATTAGGCCGTTATTGGAACTCCACATAAGGTCTGGATGTGGGCAGCATCAGCTGGTCCAGTCTGGCTTGTTAGTGATGGTACAGTTTTGGACCAGACTTGTTCACCCCATGAGAGCCAGAGGTGAATTCGAGATATTCGAGAATATTAGTCTGAAAATACCAAAAAGTGCACTGAGCAAATGTAACTACACACCACAGCCCACACCTTCAGACTTTGTGTTCATGGAAAGGTTTCATTAAAAATGAATAAGGTAGCCATGCTTACAACCAGTGTGGATTTTGTTTGCAAGTTACCTGGCAACCACAGTATGTGGGATCATACGTTGGTCCAGAGGTCCCTCAGGCACATCACATGTCTGTCACAGGCTTGTTTTACAGAGGAGTCTTCGATGGATAGCTGAGATCAGCTAGAACTGCTAGAAGTGTGGTTATGTTGAAGTGGATGCAGGAGATGAATGGAGCTCTAACAGCAGTTTGGTAGCATCCTCCAGCTGCTAGCATCATCTGCAGAACATTTACAACTACGTCTGCATCTCCAGTACCGGGATATCTTGTAAGTACACTAGTGTGTAGGTACTCCACTCTTTTATTTGGAAAAGTAGAAGGATATATTTAAAGAAAATCTGTTAGTAAGGTGAACTATAGAGCAGAAAGTAGTTTCTTTTAAGTGGTGGTGAATGGAACCAGGTGTCACAATATTTCCATCATAAATATAGCAAGTAGTGAATATATAGTAAATTTTATTTACCATCCAAAGCCACTAGTGAACCTACACGTCTTCTGAGTGGGAGAGGCTGGGATGTTGGTGGTAAAAGACCGATAAATCTGAGCTAAACCATTTCATGTAAGACCTTTCTGTGAGGGAGCTTTTACAGACAAGAGACCTGGTTCCATTGACCACCACTGTGACCAATTCTGACTCCCTAGAAGTGAGTATTTCACACAAACCCTGAACCGCTCTGTTTAAATCTTAACCTTATAATTAAGCAGGTTTCCTGTAAGGTGAGCCTATGCACACCCACTACACAGAACTGAAGGTGAGATAAAAATATGAATAATTTACACAAAACTGTCTGGACAGCAGCCAACTGTATGAGCGGCATATCGTTGTTTTTACAAAGGGCCTCAGATTAAATGACATGTTTTTTTTTTCTTTCTCATTGCATTAGTAAGGTCCTGCTGGTGTGGGTTTCCTCCCTTTCAGTGATGCTCACCGAGGTTCACCCTTGTGGAGCGTCTCTGGACTGCAGAATTTGGCTTTATGCAGATTCACTGATTATCACACACACTTATTAAGCCAATTTTGAGAAATTGGGAAGCAGTTACAATGACTAAAGTCTAGTTTGGTAACTGCTTTCAATCACTTCATTACAAATTAAAGACACATCAACAGGTCCAGTGGCAGAATGCATGAAGAAAGTGGGCGTGGTCTACACCTAACGAGTGATGATGTAGGTCACAGCTGTGGAACTCCAGTCCTGGAGGGCCATGCTCCAGCAGGTTTTGGTGATTTCCCTGCTCAGGAACACCTGGTTCATCTCTCCAGTTAATTAATCAGGTTTAGTGAAAGTGTTTGAGGAGGAGAACCATCAAACTGTGCTGGACACCGGCCCTCCAGGACCGGAGTTTGTCTCCGCTGATGCAGGTGATGTTAGTGTAACTTAGCATTATCACTAACCTGTTCTCAGCTACAAAACACAACAATCCAAGATGACAAACGAGTTTAACTTTACAGAGCTCATAGAAGCCTTTTGTGCCATTTAGTTATTTGCTTTAGTTTCATGAATTTTGGCCGCTGGACAGAAACAGGGTGTATCAAATCAATGGTCCTGCAGAACTCTGAGGTGGCCAGGCTAAAGACTACACAAGAGGGAGGGACTGAAGGGATTGACATTGCCTAAAACTGGCAATTATAACCGATCGCAAAGTGAAAAAGGGTTTAAGACGGTGTTGTAAACACTTCACTTGAGGTTTATTGACAAACAGGCCCACACCGAGAAGGTTTTGAGAGGGGTCAAGTTTGGGTCAGTGTTGCCTCTGTTGAACAGAAGGTCCCAGAAGATCTCATTATCCCTCTAAAGCTCTAAATCATTCACACTGGCAGAGAAACTGGAACTCATTTTTATACTTCATGGTTCAGATTTCAGGAAGAAATATTTTAGCTATTTCATTACTGTGGAAAACAAGCCTGCTTAAGTCACCCCAGCACACACTACTGTGAAAAAAGCCAATCGATACATGCAGATACGTACAAATCATTCCTGAAGTTATTGTGTTTGGTTTATTAGGCGTGTTTGCTGGGCCTCCAGGCAGTAACCCTTTCACAACACACATGACCCCTGGTAAGTGAAGCTTAGCCCCTTAAAGCTAATCTGATCTCGTATCTCGACCTCATAAGGTGTGTCTGAAATCGCGCACTTACAGGAGTGCACTTGAATGTAGTGCACACTGCTGTGGGTCAGCTGTCCTAAATGGAACACTAAGGTATTGCACTTAGCGGAGGTGATGAACTAACTTTTGCTTGCAATTCTCCAGACGCCAAAATATCTGTCGACTCTGTTTACACAATGAATTTCCTTGTGATTTGATTTGATTTGCTTTTGTTTACCCCCTACAATACCCCACAGGATCCTCCTCCTTATTCAACTCTGAAAACTTCCGCTACGTAGTCAAAATGGAGTCTGTTTAGTGCGAGTAGTGTCCACATGGCATTTTTTGGCCGTTTTCAGTGCACCAGTGCTTTAAGTTTTAGCTTAGTTGTCAGTGTGAACACACTATTGCACTAAAACATAGTGTTCAAAGTGTGCAAGTGCCCGATTTCAGACACGCCTATAGTCTTTGTCTTTTACTGTGGCATTAGAAGGCCACAGCCTAATGGGCATATGTTTTTTTTTTTTTTTCAATTATGATGCCTAAAGGGATACCAATAGTGGGAATGTGTATTTGAAACAGTGTTATTGGAAAATAGTTTCCAAAAGAAACACATTTAAAAGAAACACACCTTAAAAGACTTTTATGGTCGAGAGATACTTGCAGTCTCCAAGGAATTCTTTTTTTTCTGATTTGCCGCTACTTTACAATAATCAAAATTCTCTATAAACACTCAGAAGACACATGGAGGTTCACTGGTGGGCGGAGACAGTAAATAACATGTCGGTATTTGTGTTGTAGACATTTGGTTCCATTGACCACCAGTGTAAAGAAATATTTCTCTGTGATGAATTTTACACCAAACCCACTCTGAGTTACTGTGATAACAGCTTGATCACTAAATTATGCTGCGTGTGGTCATTTTGCATTATTTTGGAGGGGAAAATGGAATTCCCCTTTAAGAGAAGAAATATATCGGGCTGGTCATTATTATAACGAATTTAGTGTAAGAACCAGGGAGAACCGGTCCTGACCATGCCTGAATGAGTACCATTCACTACCATTCACCAATATAATCTCCAATACGATCTTATTACCCAAACTCTCCGCCTGGACGAGTTCTGTCTAATGCCATGCTTGTTTCTAATATTTGTCCCACAGTTTATAGCACAGGGCTCCCTTCTGACTCTAGCAGTGGCTACCCCGCAACCTCTAATGGACAACCGTCTCTTTCACCAGGTGCATTCACGTCAAAATAAAGGACAGTTTTAATGCATACTGTTGGATTTCAGTGCTCAGACTTTGGCGTTTCTTCACCGCAGGTTACGGGCCCCCTCAGATACCCGAAGGGATGCCAGTCCCTCCTGCAGGTACAGTGTAGACCTGTGGTGTTTTGGAATGCACCACTTTTTCCCTTCTGATATCAGATTCTGAAGTATCATCCAGCAAGAAACGGCGAGTTTCGTGTATTCAAAACTATTTCACAATTCAAACAATGTAATTATTATATTATTGTTACCTTATAGACTCAAGAATACTGTCCATCCATTCCAGACACGGAGGACACTCTGATTTGAATTTACGACATTTATTTTGCCAAACAAACATGTTAGAACTTGGAAATTTAAATAAAATAGCTAAAATTACCATAAAACCCACTTTTGTAAAAATGGGTAAAAGTCTTCACCTTCAGTGTATTGGCTTGAACTTTTACCTGATTATAGTCTATAGTCTACACAACCAAATCAGATCACTCTCTCTTCCTTCCTTCGTTTCTGTCTCCCCTTCTGTAGTTTTGACTCTTCTTTCTCTAGGTGTGTGTTTACTCTCTCTCTCTCTCTCTCTTTTGCATGCATACACATATACAACATATTCTATTTATGTCCCTCCATTTTTGCCATAGTGCCCCCCCAGGCTCCTGGGATGATGCCCGTCCCTCTGAGACCCCCCGGCTGCCCCCCTGGACTGGAGTACCTAACTCAGGTGACGGATGGAACAATCCATGATCTTAGTGGAAAAGCGGGCCTCTCTCTTATTACACCGCCCCTGAGGAGAGGAGCCTTCAGGGTTTCAGACACGAGTCTTCAGGAAATTATTCATTAATCAGGTCTCAGACCTCGTCAGGGTTTGATTATTTCGGTCAAAATGAGCAACACAGACATGTGACTGAGGAACGACTTACACAGGAGCTGAATATCAACAATCAAAACTGCTCACTCACTCATTTCCCCTCTCAGAGTCTTTTTTTCCCCCTTCTCTCTGTCTCTCTTTCTCTTTCTGTCTCTTTCGCCTCTCTCGTTCAATGTCTCTGTTTATCTCTACCTCAATGTTTGCCCACTCTCTCTCTTTTTCTCGCTCTCGCTCTCTCTCCCTCTACCTCTCTGTCTCACTCACTCACTCTCTCTCTCTTCTCTCACTCGCTCTCTCTCCCTCTCTCTCTCTGTCTCACTCACTCACTCTCTCTCTGTCTCACTCACTCACTCTCTCTCTCTGTCTCACTCACTCACTCGCTCTCTCTCCCTCTTTCTCTCTCTCTCTGTCTCACTCACTCACTCTCTCTCTGTCTCACTCACTCACTTTCTAGCTCTCTCACTCACTCTCTCGTTCTCTTTCTTTTTGTAACTCTCTCTCTTTATGTATCTTACCACTCCTCCGTGTGTCTGAGTCTCTCTGTCTGTCTTTCTTTCTTTTTTTCTTCCTTTCTTTCTCTCTCCCTGTGTTTTTCCCACTGTATATCTCTCTTTCTCTTTTTTCTCTCGCTGATTATCTCTGACTGTCTCTTTATTCCCTGATCTCTCTCTCTCTCTCTCTCTCTCTCTCTCTCCCAGAAAGTGCAGTGTAAACATTTATTTTATTAATTCTATTTGATTTAATAGCTCCAAACTCATGTTTACCCCTAATGTTCACACACTGACCCCCATCCCTCACACAGATTGACCAGCTCCTTGTCCATCAGAAAGTGGAGCTAATCGAAGGTAAACAACTTCTATTGCATGATGTGATGCATTGGGGTACATAAGAAGCCCACCCTTACTGTAGTTCATAAACACACACTGTGACCACGCCAGTGAGGGAACCTGCCTCCTGTGTGTCTCACAGCTCTTCTGGGTTGGGAGACCAACAACCAGTACGTCGTCAAAAACACTGTGGGGCAGCAGGTGTTCCTCGCCGGGGAGGAGAACGACTTTTGCACGCGGATGATGTGCGGACCCCTGCGCTCCTTCATCCTCCGTATCCAGGACAACACGGGACAGGAAGTGCTCACTCTCACACGCCCACTGAAGTGCAGCAGCTGCTGCTTTCCATGCTGCCTGCAAGAGGTACAGTACTGAGGTCTTTGTGTTTAGAGTTAAAACACTAATATTACAACAAATACAAATCATAATAATACAGTAAATAGTGGTTTTGTGTTCTGGAAATGTTCTGTGAACCATTGCCAGACCTCGTTCCTCATGGAAGCCCAGTTTTACTCCATCAAATACCTGGTTTGGATCGTTTTGCTTTATTAGATTGCATTAGGTGTGTTGCTTGTGGAATTTTATAAATCCACACAATGACTGGAGACTACAAGGAGAAATCTGGAACCAAACCCATGTTCTTCTAACCAGCTCACAAAATATCAACAACAAAAAATCTTGTTACTATTTACAGCATTTATTCTAATGTTCACATGTGTTTTCGCTGGCAGAAACGTAAAACCCACTGCTGAAACAAATGGCTTCACACAATTTGCATCGGTGCTTAAGGCTTTTGCACAGTCCTGGACCAGCAGGGCTCCACCCTATCCACCAGTAGAGCTCAGGCCCCAGGCAGATATAACACACCGGATCCAGATGAATCTGGTTCTTATGAAAAAGGTTGATTTGGTGGATCAGGTGTAGTACTCAAACTCACCCCTAACTATTACAACTATTACATTTCCCATTTCCCCATTAATAATGATGCTGAATAGACTAGTTGCTTTAGCCAGATCTAGTTTCCAATGAATCCGTGATCTAGGCATCATTAATGCTACATGTTTTCTGGAAACTCCAGTATATCTGGGATTTGCAATATTCTGGATATGCTACAGCTCAGCTCTTTGCCATTGTGAATATATTGTGGTTTAAACAAAACAAAACCACAGTTTGACTATTTGCTAGAACATGCACCATTACTGGTAGCTTTAGGCTTTTACAGGGCAAGACTCTAGAAAGGTGGGTCACTATTAGCCAATCCTAGAGCAGAAGGTGGGATACTACCAACCAATCCTACAGTACTACTACTACTGAATTAGATAGTGAATGGTGGAACATTACTAACTAGTACCAGAGAAGAAACATGGGTCACTGCTAGCCAATCCTAGAGCAGTAGTTGGGACATTCCTAGCCAGTCCTAGGGCAGAAGGTGGGATGCTACTTGCCAATCATACAGTAGACAGTGGAATCCTGCTAGGGGGCAGCTGGTAGCCTAGTGCATTCGCCCTGCAATCAGAAAGTCCAGGTTCGATTCTCAAGACCGCTAGGCACCGCTGAGGTACCCTGAGCAAGGTACCGTCCCCACACACTGCTCCCCGGGCGCTGTGCTCGTAGCTGCCCCCTGCTTCACTTGGTAAATGGGTTAAATGCTGAGGAAGTATTTTGTGCTGTTCACACTGTGTGCTGTGGTGTGTTCACATATGACAGAATGGTCACTTTCAATTTAGTGAATTCTACCGTGGATCCTAGAACAGAACGTAGGATACTACTGGTCAGTATATGGAGCAGAAGATGACACAATCCTAGCTAGTGTAGTAGATAAATTTTACCCAAGGCATTTAGACAGTTGAGGCTTCCACTGTTTTATTAATTACAGTGTCATGGTCAATTGAGAAACAAGTAGCTAGCTTGTTCTGAAACAAGATCTCTAATGTTACAGTTCTTATAGCCTTTTCCAGACCACTCCTTCTGGCCAATACAGGACTTGTTTAAGCATTCAACACTCCACCTTCTGCTTTAACATCTCCTCTTCTTTAATATTAACCCAGTCGAATATCGCTATTCTTCCCTCCTATAGTTGCAATTGTGTGGCTACTACTGATTTAGCTCCCTTACATTGCACACTACCTGTCCCTTATATGGAAGGCCCTGACCACTGTGCCTTTTCCAGCATACGATTACACTGTTTGACCCCTGACCTCAGGCCATTCCCCAACCTTAACCTTTCCCCATCACTAGTTATCCAGCATAAGGTGGAATACTACTAACCAAAACTAGAAGTGAAGGTTGAATACTACCAGTCAGTCCTACAATATATGGTGGAACAGAAGGTGGGTTGCTACCAGTCAATCCTAGAGCAGAAGAGATACTACTAGGAGACCTACAGTGGATGGTGGAGTGCTACAAGCCAATGCTAGAAAAGGTGGATTATTACTAGCCAGTCCTAGAGTAGAAGATGGGATGCTGCTTGCAAATTCTAAAGAGTATGGTGGGACACTGCTAGCCAGTCTTAGAGCAGAAGGTGGGATTATTCAGTGCTAAAACAGTGGAGAGCAGGAGAGATTAGCCAGTCTATGTTTCATCCCAAATGTCTTTACCCTGATCCTGCTAATAATGGACAGACTAGACAATGAAGGCAGTAATTAGATGGCTCAGGTGAACCAAGGCCAGAAACTCTGTAGTAGCAAACCACCCACTACCACAAGATTATTTTGAAACGATTTTGATTACACCTCTGATGCCATCTTGTGATTTCAGCTTGAGGTCCAGGCCCCTCCTGGCAGTGCTATTGGATACGTCACCCAGGACTGGCACCCTTACCGGCCCAAGTTCACCATAAGGGACGGGAGAAAAGAAGCAGTTCTGCGGATTGTGGGCCCTTTCTGTGACTGCAACTGCTTCTCTGACGTGAATTTCGAGGTATTGTGAGTCAGCGTCATACTTCGGTCCCAGAGGGCTGCTCAGTTTGCAGCCTTCTCTGTTCAACACACAAGAGTCGATTCACACCTGAGCTGGAGCAGGAAAACTCTTGGTCCCACAGTCTTTTGACACAGCAGGTGTGAAGTCTGACGCACCTGTATCACATAAATAGCCCAACAGGCCCTGCTATAATAGTGCTAGTGTTATTGTAATGGGCCATTGTCCAAAACCACAAGGCGGCTCAGCATTAAATGACTCACTAGAGTGGCCCATGACAAAATGACCCATGATAATGTAGTGATTATCTTCTTTTGTGGTGGTAGGTGACCTCACTGGACGGTGCCTCGATAATTGGCAGGATTAGCAAACAGTGGACCGGTATGGAGGCCGAAATGTTTACAGACGCGGACAACTTCGGGGTGCGGTTTCCCATGGATCTGGATGTGAAAATCAAAGCAGTTATTTTAGCCGCCTGTTTCTTAATTGTAAGTAGCACTGACCACGTGTTGATGCACCCACATGTAAACCAGTGAGAACTAATCAGCTTCGATTTGTCTGTTCACAGGACTTCATGTACTTTGAGAATTCACCAAAGCAAGAGTCACACTAGTACTAATAAACGTGCCTTTTGAATGAGGACGATCAGAAGCATTCTTGTCGGGATATTAAACGCATATAAAAACCTACATCATCACATCTGGGTATATTGGGTACACATTTAGTACCAGTTCCTGACTGGTTAGTACCCAAATATGGATCATCTCATGGAGAAAGGCCATTGTTATCTGTGCTTTTAAATGTGCAGCTGTGTTGGGATTGGTATTTTGAGAACTGATTCTGAACTGCTCCCAGTTCCTGGCTGGTCAGCACTGAACTCTGGAGAGTCTCCTGTTCAGACGGTGTTGCTGTGGATGTTAATACTTTCTCACACAGCTGCGTTTAAAAACGGTGGAGGCTGGATTGCATCAGTGGAGGGACAGAGCGGTCAGAACATCCCAACCGTGCTATCCCAACATCCACTTAAATGAATCTAGTTGCATGGGTTGTGCACAGTATAGATCCATATAGACCTCTGCACTTTTTATTTGACAAGCATGTAATATCTGTTTGAACAAGTGGTTGAACCAACAACATTTAGCGTATCTGGGCCTCCCTGTGGACCAGTTTGAGAACCTCCGGTCTAGCAGTGTTCCCAAAGGCCCACTGTCCTGCACGTAATGAGCCCTCGCTGAGCTGGCGTTAAAGCAGGGAAATCACTAGAATGAGCAGGTCAGTGGGCCTCCAAGACCAAGGATAATCTAGAGCTGTTTTTTCATAGCCCTGCATTTAGCTTACATTACTCAATTACACATGCTTACAAATGGAACTGCTTTTAAAATAATATCTCAATATGAAGAAAAAGGTTACAATGGGTAACCTGTCTGACATTATGCTTGTCCCCCATGTGCAAAAACATTTCAATAAAATATTTAAAAAAGAATGGGCTCCCAAGTGGTTCAAGTGCGCAAGAATTGGCTGTATCACAGATGGTGGTGCCGCAGCCAAACATGGCCAGAAATCCAAGACAATGGGCATATACACATTAGGGCATTAACACAAAGGTCGACTAGTCGACTACAGAGGCACGAATCGACCCCCACCCCGGCAGAAGTTGTGTGTTTTTTTCTCTCTCTGCCCTCGCTTGTGTACACAATGCAATCTCTGCCTCTGATTGGCTTACGCTGACACTCGTTCCTTGGTTTAACCAATTATTATAGTCCCTTCATAAATGGGGGGGTACCGTTG
>JBBPDC010161706.1:0-18535 GCA_037974485.1 Hemigrammopetersius urotaenia | reverse complement strand
CATTTCTTTTTGTCTTTATTTCTCACCAAATCCAGCTTACAGCAGTCACACAACCTCGCTCTTTGCTGTCTAAGCATCAACTGAACCCTCTCCCTTAAGCACCTCCCTCTAGCACCCCCTTTTCCTGCCAGAATTACAGGTGCTGGTACTTTTCCTTAATTACCTCCCACATAGTTTGCCCGCCAACCGGCAGTGACCCCTCAGTGAACCCCAGAACACCCCTAACAGGCTCACAGCCACAGTTCTGCCCGCCAGCTCGCCACACTGTAATCAAATCAAATATACAACCAAAGCTATTTGTCACCACAGGACGTTCATTTTTTCTCTAGTTTGTTACAGAAAAGTCTATGTATCTGAATGCGGTGTCATTAAAGTCCCTGTTGATGTAATGGTCAGCCGTCCCTATAATATGGACAAAAGTAATGGGAGGGCAATAGGAGTCGGCTGGTTTTCGCGTCCCATTAATTTTGTCCATATAATATATTATTTTACATATATGGACAGAAGTAAAGGGACGCCTGACACGCGAAAACCAGCCGAGGACTGAGAGATACAGAAAAGGAAACAACAAAAAGAAAAACATCCCTGTGGCCCCGCCCACTGCACCTCTCCTCTACAGGTAAAGCCTTACCTGCAGGGCCGTGCTTATAGAGACTGAGAGCAGCACACTGGAGCACGGGAGTGTGTGCGCGAGGTAGGGGCGGTTTACACTCATTATATGTGTGTTTTGTGCTGCTGTGTTTCTCCACCACCACGACAAATGTGTGTACATTTGTGAGTGAGAAAGTGAGAGCGAGAGAGAGAGAGAAAGAAAGAAAGAAACAAACAAACAAACAAACGAACCGGTCCTCTGTAAATACTTACACATTTTCTTCATGTTTTGGTCCTTTTTGTTGCTTGTTGTTTAATCTTATACCGAAAATGTAGTGTAAGATTGAGCTGCTGTGATGTTCTCACTGCTGGTTTGCCAGTGGAGCTGTTTGTTTTTATGTTTTTATGAGCGGTTGCTGACTTGGACCTTGTTTCTTCATGACTTATCTTCTTATTTCACGTCTTTAAGAGCCCAAACTGACCCTGTAGAATTAATATTTGTTGTTTTACACTGTTTAGAGCCATTTTCTTGTTTATATTGTAAGGCTAGACTTGCAGAAAACTGAAGAAAATTAGCCTGAACTGTAGCATTAGGTTAGTTTTCTTCAGAGTCCACAACCAGGTCTTAAGTGACTGTTGTGGGTTCCCCAGGCTTGGTTTAAGATGAAACCTAGACTAAACAGCACTTAAAACATTGACTTTATGTGAATGTAGAGGCTTATGAACAGTGCATGAAGTCCTATTAAGAGGAGGGTGAGGAGTGTGAAGTCAGCACCTGCCAGAGCAAAGTGTGTGTGTGTTCTGTATGAATAAAGCACTTTCACATCTCTCCCCGCTGCCCATTGCTTCCAACTGGCCTTTCTGGTTCTGCCACACTTGCTGGTCTGTACTTGCTTTTGAGTTTCGCTGAGGTTTCGACATACAGCTCTGCCAAATACCTCAACACTTCTCTCTATCAGTTCATATTATTTGTATGATCATCCAGTATCATCCTGGGCCTTCCTCCGACAGCACAGGCTGTTATATCTGTTATCTTTCTTATCTGTCATTCTCTGTTGCACTCATTACTGTGTGGCATAAATAACTGGTCTTGTTTGCTTTCCGTTTGCTTGAAGATGAATAATTTGACGGTATTTACAAGGCATCTTGAAACTTAAGTGACAATCACAGTAATTCTGTGTGGTTTGCAGAAATGAGAAACTTAAAATTTTTTTTACAGTGGTGGTGAATGGAACAAGAAGTCATGTTTACAGCACATATCCAGCCATTTTATTTACTCTTCAAACCCACCCACATGTTTTCTGGCTGTATTTTGTAATGCTGAGGATGGAAAACTGTGATACATTTGGGAAGACGGGAACCATTTTGGAGACTGTTTTGCCTTAGATGGCCCCACACTATGAAAGGCTTTAATAAACAGGCCAGAAACTTTTCATTAAAGTATTGCAAAACAATAGCTGAATGACCATTCCTCTTTGTCTCTGTCAATCAGTGTGATACCAACACCTTAGCTGTTGTAACTGAAGGCTCTGTCTACCCATTTTGAATTCATTTCAGTCAGTTTTCTCCTCCAAACATGATGAGCTGCCCACTGATGTTTGTGACAGTTGGAGAAAAAGGTTGTGCTTCACGAGAAAACACTTAATAGTTACTTGTGATGGGGTTTGGTAGCATCTTGTGTTGGACATTTTGCCCAGATGTCTCTAGCCTAACTAAACTACGGAGACATTTGGAAAATAATATCTGTCACCAACTCGGCAGCAGTTTCATGTAGTAGTGAGGGAGCTTTTAAAGGTGTTAAATACTGGTTCCTATCACTACCATTCAGCTTTGGCCAGTTTCACTTGGTCCATCTCACATCAGACAACTCTGAATGCCTTGTCTTCATCTCAAACCCTTATATTATAGTGAAAAATGAAACAGAAATCCGTGAAAGTCCCCTTTAAGCTCCCATTTTAGAGCTATTATTCTAAACTGCTATTTGCTTGACTAGCATGACGCATAACTGTTCATGAGAATCAGGGGCTGGAGCTTAAGTAAACACCTCAGCCAGTTCTATTTGTACCCTGGGAGCAATCAGCAGCTTCTTGTAATGAAAGGTGTTTACAGTTACAGCTGAAGTGACACACCTTAACACACAGGAGTGTGTTCAGCAGTGTGTGAGGCTGCTCTTGTGCTTGCATAGTTGCCCTCAAGCGTGTTTCCCCCAAGACGTGAGTGGTTTCTGGTAAGATACACCAAATGAAAGATTCTCTTGCACTAACAGTGTATTACTAGCAACTGGATACGTTTGATATTTGAATGTGAGCGAGGGCCCATGTATGTGGACGTTCTGCCTGAGTTAAAGGAATGCAGCTGAAAGGAAAGTCGTAGCATTTGGTTTTTTTTTTGTTTTGGTAGTCGTTACCTATTCTGATGGTATGCGTGATCGTTGCTGAGAATCAAAAGCCTGCTACTTCCTGATTCTGAAACTGTGGCACATTCCAGCCTTTTCTAGGCCACTAATACAATGCCTTGCTTGGGCTTTATCAATCATTAACCATGCCGGGTAAAGATTCCCTATGTAACCAAGGCACCATGCTGATACTAGGGGGCCTAGAATCACTACCTTTGTGGTAGTTGAGCCATTTTTAAAGGGTCCATATGAAAATCCTGGCATGTGTTTCAAAAGTGAGAAAAAATGACATGATATGTGCATAGTGCTTGAATGCTGTTGAAGAATACAGTCCATTTATGGAAACTAAGCTGCCTTAGCCTTACCCATTTTGAATTCATTTACATTGCATTGTGTTTGTGTCACCCAATATCATGTATACATATATCTGCCTCGGCAGGTTCGTTACAGGGCAGAGGCCATTAACATGCATCAGTCTGAAACAAAAACAACCTGTTTATTTCTAAAGGATATAGATTTATTATACAGGTTCTAGCTTTTAGACAACAGAAATGGAGAATTGCTTGGTCATTTCAGAATAGTCTGCCATTCTGAGTTAACAAAATACATCAGTACTTTAAAACCTAATCTCTGTAACATCTGTAGTCTACTGTTGATTTACCACAGACTATCATTTCCTTGTATTCAGGAAACAGCAGAGTAATAATAGCAGAGGCCAGTCACTGGCTTTACATTACTGTAAGTGTGTTTGGGGTCAACTGGAAAAAAAGTATTGTAAATTATTTATAATTGTTGTCGATGGTGATTAAAGGCATTAAACATTAGGATGCCTTTAATGGCAGGGAAAATGTGTGTCATTTATTAGGATTTGTCTTGCAAAAGTCATTGCCAAGAAACTCTTTTGCCTCATAGCATGTCCTGACTTTGCGTAAATGACCCTCTTATGGTGGTTCCGCCTCCATAGAGCAGAAAACAAAGCGGGCTCAGCTTTAATGACCTGACAAAGCAGCACTAGGAGGTTTCTCGGGTGGGAAAGCTTCTGGGCGGGGCTTTCCATTGGCTCAGGTGCTTTGTGTGTGAGGTGTTTTTCACAGACTGATTGACCTTGTTGTTTGTAATGGGTTTGAAAAAAGTCATTTTAGTGCAAGTAATGTGCCTTCGCTTAAGGAAATGTATACGTTTTCCCAAGGATATCTAGTTCTTCGATGGACCTGGTAGTTTGCAGTGTTTAGGCTTTAATACAGAGATCACAGGTGTTTCTCTCAGGGCATAACACTGTCTGAAGAAAATGGAGGTGAGGTTCAGAGACCCGGTGAGTAAACAGAGGAAACACTCTTTCTTTATTTCGTCATTGTCATAAAAATTTCATATTTCCTTTTTTTTTTTTTCCTTGTTCTTTTTGGCACCATTTGAAAACACCATCTGCCAGCTGTTGTGATAAAAGAACAGTAGAAATGGTCTAAAATGGAACAACTTGGTTTCCAGATTTGTTAATAATCATTTACAATATATTGACCAGTAAACTCTTGTCCAGTAAAGCAGAAAATCTGCTCCAGTTTCCACCTTATCAAGCACCAGACAAGCATAAACCTCGGATCTATGGAACGATCACTTTATTACTTAATACATCATTTTAAAATGTAATGCTCATTAATGTATCTAGAAATATTTCATTTTTGACCATTTGTAAAACACCAAATAGAATATTTGTAACACATACAGTATGCATTCATGAGCATTCATGTTTACAGTGTATTGAACAGTGTAGTGATCATTTCAAAGGTCTGAGGTTTGTTTGTCCTCTTTTAGTTAAGGTGGAATCTGGTGCAGATGTTCAGCTTTATTTGACTACAGTGTACCCAGTTTTGCCTCAGGGTCATGTGTGAAATCCTCTGTATAGCATCGGTTACCAAAGGCAATGGTTTTTCAGTCTTTAGGGATGCAAACTAGTGTTAAGATGTGTATAATGGTGGCTTTAAATAGCAAAGAATGAACAGTTTCCGTGATGGACTTTTCTGGTTCTGTGCTGTTTTGTGTATTAGTATTACTAGAATTTCCATCCATGGTCAAGAGACCACAACAGGCTTTGCTCTCTCTGGGTGTGTAGGATGGTCCTCCCCCCTCACCTGTCACTCAGCCTTAGCCTGCTCTGATGTAACAGGATTCATGTTCTCCAAGCATGTTTAACTTGTGAAAGTGACCAATGAAGGGGAGATAACGGCCATTAGAAAAGTTTCTATGGGGCTTCCTTGACTCGGATGAAGCACATACTGGCATTTACTCTCTGTTAAATGTGAGCTCAGCCCATCCACCAGGTGGAACTGGAGATGTTTTGTCCTGTCTGCACCTATGCAGTCTGGTTTTGTTTCATGTGTTGCACCATGGCTCTGGAGAAACGTTTCACCGTGCACTGTGTTTATGACTGAAAAGCTAAAATCTACTTGACTTTACTTCAGTTTAATTTACTTTTATATAGTGTTGTTTTTTTTGTTTTTTTGTTTGTTTTTTACAACCAATGATGTCACAAAGCAGCTTTACAGCATCCAGGTCTGAACCCCTAGTGAGCTAGTCAAAAGCTCCCTAAAGCTGGAGGAGGAAACCTCAGGAGGGACCAAGGCAAGACTTGACTTGACTTGGAAAGAAAAATGTAACCAGCTGATGTAATCTTTTTTTTTTCTTACTGATACCTATGAATGGTCAGATATGACACTTCTCAATTGTCACATTCTTCAGGCTCAATTAAGCAGCAGCATATTGAAGGCTGAGGTTCCCTGTCAGTTTCTATTCTATTCTGTTCTGTTCTTGTTCTCACCATGTGTTACTGATGATATTTGATATATTTGAGTTGCAAATATCACACATTTATGACTTTCTATGGCCAGTTTGGCAGCCGAATTTGCCATTGGACATTTTTTTGGTTGACAGGATTATAATAAAGCATTTTCTTATCCATGTGTACTAGCAGCATTCAAAAATGGCCCAATCTGCCATTGTGCATCACTCATTTTTTATATATTGTACATGTAATGATGTGTTAAGATTTCCCAAAGGTACAATTTTGGCCTGTTTTGGATATGAACCAGTGGGATATGAAAACACTACTCAACGTACACAGGAGCGGAGCGCATTCCAGACCTGAGAGACTCCTTTTGAACATGTTTATCAGTTTTGTAGAAGCCGTCTCTCAGATCTAAACCCACTGTTGGCCTCAGATGATGAGTTGAGAGCTTGATCTTAGACATGTTTGAAAAATCGCCCCTGTCAAAACAGGTTTTGGTGAAGAATTCCAAGTTAATGTGAATAAGCTGCGGGACTTTTATCTAGCCGTGTTTGGAAATGAAATACTCACTAGAGTGAGATGTTGTTCTGAAGAGAGATCTAGGCCCTCATGCTGCCTGTGGGAGTATTAGACAGGTAGTACCAGGCACAGCATGTTTTTAAAGGCCTTAGAAGTAAACAACCCCAGTATTGCATGTTTACATCAGTCATCTTTTTGATCATCCACTTTCACTGCAGGTCACTTGAGAACAGGATTCATATATTTGGTAATTAATCTATTAAAGATATTTTCATTGTACAAAGCGGCACAGAATCAGAAGGGACTCAAAGACAAGCGTAATATAATATATAAAGTCTAAAATAAAACTCGGGGAAAATACTACTAAATACATTGTATACTAAGTAAATACTCTGTACTAAATACATTATGCTACGTACATAACATGCTGTGTTCAGTAAGAGGAGTGGATATTAATACTGAAATAAATCACAGTAGTAACATAAATAGTAGTTACCAAATCTGTTATTGTATGTAATGGAGACATAAGTAGTTATATTGCACATAATAATAAAGATACTACACAGACTGTTCTAGCTCTGATCAATGTCTGCTGTGCTGCCCTCCAAAAAATTCCCAGAAGACGTTAAAACGTTAATGTTTTTCCCCCATCCACCACTCTATTAGGATGCACCCAGACACTTTGATCACTGACAGTGTTTTCCATAAAAAGAGTCTCGGTAGAGACCAGTTTTGCATGCTGGCGTCATAAATTTCCATGTTTCAATTTTTTTTCCGTTGCTGTGTTGAAATCAATGCACTCTTAACATACTGCTTCAAAAGGGCTTGCATCATGTGATGTCATCTGTAACTCACTACTGGCTCATGCAGGGGTGTGAACCTCTGACCACATTCAGTTAATATTTCCTTAAGAAATTATTCTGCACTTCATGGAATCTCCCGTTTCTCCATAATTCAGTTCAGTTATACATGATTATTTTAAATTATTTATTTTTATAGTGTGAATATTGTACTGTGATGGGAGGGACTGTTTGCACTGTGCTGGGGTGCAGACAATAGAAACGGTGCACTGAGATCTTTTGAATGTACTTTATTGACATTATAAACTATTCCGAATTAGTTTTTCAGGATGAGGTAATGATGTCTGTTCTTTATACATTTTGTCTGGGCTGTTACTGTTACTTGATTTAAAAAAGTATCTTCCTGATTTAGTAGTGTAGTTATTAGTTTGCCATCTGAGTAATTAATATTGTGTCCTTATTAAGATCATAATGTAGCAGTGTTTGGTAATCTGAACATTCTCCACAAGGGGGTGCTATTAGCACACACATCGCTTTTGTATTGACAGGGAAAAAACCCACACCAGTAGAATGTCACTAATGCAGGTATACTCGTAGGTACAGTTTTTTGTATGTGTATATGAAGTAAAAATAAATGTGTGCTGTTTTTGTGTGAGTACTTGATTCATCTTGAAAATAAAGGCTAGTTTGATTACTAATGTAATCAGTAGTGACAGCCCCTTACACCCTCAGACAGTCAGTGCTTGATTATAATTGTTCATGGTGTTGATTATACCATGAGTTTGGAATGTGTACTGGTACTGGAACAGACTCTACTCACAGTGTCTGGGATTCTTTAGAGAAATTGCAGAGTATGCATCAAGAACAGCAGAGAAAATAAATGCATGCATTTACGAAGCAGCTCTAATGCCGACATTCTGGATTGTCTGCTATTATAGTCATGTCTGCGGCTGTGTTTGTAAATCGTCTGTAATTTTGTTGAACTGAGGCTGAATTCACAATAGAGTCTTCATCACAGTATGTTTCCACAAAACTTATTTCATTTCTGCACAAAGCACAGAATCATGGACTGCGGACTTCACGTGTTTTTAAATCTAATTCAAAACGAATACCATCAATATAAGTATCTTACCAACTCAATATCCCGCATCCGGTGTTTTATGCGTGTTTTTATGTCCACATAACAGTCAATAGGCTGTAAAGTTTTACGAGTGAACTCATTGACTCTCAGTTGTTTTCCAATAATATTATACAATGAAAATGAAAAAAACATAATGATGTTACGCCGCTCTTTATGAGACTTTGTGACCATAAAGACCCACCTAGCCGACGTGTCCATTCTTTCACTGTTACACAAAATGTATGACTGTAACCTCTGCTTCTTGGTTCTGTGGTTCATTGTCTTCAGGGCTGCACAATATGTCGTCTGCTAATTGTTATCGCATTGTACTGATATCGCAGAATTCAATATGCAAATGAGCTTCTAACCAATCAAAGAGTTTCTGATAGAGTGACCAATCACAGCTCCAGGTGAGTCTCTGGGTGATTCACTGGGTGAATCGAGGTCTTCATATAAATCCAACAAAAAATATTTTCATCTTTAACCCTTAAAGATATGACAAATCATTGCATGATTGGGCAGGGCTAAAATTCTGATGTCACAAAATTTAAAATCAACCATGATTTGAAATATTATTTTCCATGTATGCACTGTATGGATAGGGGAGTAAACATATCGATATTGAAAGACTTGAAAGAAAAGTGATGATATGGGCCCTTTAATATCCTTAGTCTGTAACCAATCACAGTGTTTCTGACAGGGTGACCAAACACAATCAGAATCGGCCAATATCAGTTGATTTTTGCTTCAAACATGAAATCAGCAATCAGACAGTTTGTTTTATTTTAGTCGATCTGTGTTGCAGTTTAACAATGTAATCAACATGAGTAGGAATCTGCACTCACACTGTATGCATTGAATGCAGCTGCTCAACCTGAACTAAGAAGCTGTATCATAATTAAATGACTTTTATTTGAATCATATCCTTTAAATCCATTTTCCATTTAAGATTTTAATTGCGATCTTGGCCCCCTAAAGAGCTAGTAATGTTATTTATACCTTGACTTTGGCTGTTAGAAGGGACTAGAAATGTGTTGCGTGTGTCATTTAGCCCTCACGTTGTGCGCTTTGGGTAAAAAAAAAAACATGGGCCAAAATGCTCAATGTCCAGTTTGGCTAGAAATAAATCGGAATCGACCATAAAAACATGTAATGGGTTCTTCTTGTGTGCCTGTCTCTGGAGATATGAGTCTGATTTTAGGGCTTGGTCAGTTATAAAATATAAAACTTCCTAAATAAATATCTGAGATATGATGCTGTCTTGAGCTCCATAGGTTTTATTTTTCTGTATACTTTAATTTGACTTTGTCTATAATTTGATCTAAATTATTTGATAATTTGGGGATGTTTCACTACATTTTGTACTTTTGTCATGTGACAAATCTTGAATATTGGATCTGGAACATGATGTAAAGATAAAAGTCTACCAATATATCTACCAGTTTCATGTATACGTCAGAACCAGTTGATGATTGTTGCTCACGTCAGAAAGTCTTTGCTCTGGAGGCCACTGTGTTGTAACTCCACTGACTAATACGTGAGTGTGTCCCAGTTTCACTGCTCTGAGATCAGCTTGGTTCAAGTGTAGGTTTCGAAAGGCGCTGGAATGATGGCAATGTAAACCATGAGGAGAATGTCCATGGAGTGTATTGTGGTGTGTGTGTGTGTCTTTGGTCGGAGGAGGTGTCAGGTTGCAGTGTTCAGGCCCGCCCCCTTTACCTACCTGGCAGGAATGCTGTGAGCAGGTGGGAGCACGCTCAGGTGAACTCGCTCTTCCTCTGAGAAGGGAGTGAAGCCTGGACAAAAAACGACGAGGCCTTCAGCCGACAGCTCTTTATTCAGTATTAACACTCATGGAGCGCTTTCAGGCCTCTTCTGTTTGCTGATTTCTCAACTGGTTCTAAAAGATTAAGTTTTTTTTAACCTCTTGCCTCTCCAGAAAGCAGACATGGAGGAAATGACGATATGGGAGCAGCACACCGTGACGCTGAACAAAGTAAGTTTACTGTTGTCCAGACTGTGTCTGTTGGTTTTGTGTTTCGGTTGCCGAGTGTGTCCTAACAGGCTGGGAAAGAGGGTGGAAGGGTAGGTTCTCTGGTGACTGTTGTAAAAGCACTAGTGTATTTGTTTAAGCTCGGCTCGGCTCGACTCAGAAACGAGTCACCGCAGCCTATTTTTCACCTGTCACAGGACACACCCTGCGCTTAGGAACGTAAACGTCTGGGATCGTGTTTCTGATAGAATGTGTGGATTTTGTCTCTCTCTCTCGCTCTCTCTGTCTCTCACTCTCACTTTTTGCTTTTAGCCCCACTCTTCTTTGTTTCTGGTTTGTCTTCTTATCCATTTTGGTTTTTTTTTTCTTTTACATATCGTTCTTTCATCCTTGTTCCTGATCTCTCTTTATATATTCTTTATTTATATATTTTTATATATATATATATATATATTTCACATTCTTTCTTTTTTTATCTTTCTATTAGGATCCCAAGTATGGCTTTGGCTTTGCTATCTCAGGTGGGAGGGACAAGCCAAACCCGAGTAATGGGGACACGGCGGTGATCGTGTCCGATGTGGTGCCCGGCGGTCCGGCAATGAGCCGGCTGCAGTGAGTTCCAGCTTAACATCACTCCCCTCCCCCTCAGATCCCTCTCGGATCCTGTCCAACCTGTTGTCTTTGTGTACATAAAACCTATTAACCCACACACCTTCGCTCACAGGTTTTGACAGACCATTTCCTCTTCTTTCCATGTCTGCAGGACACGAGACCAAATAGTGATGGTGAATGGCGTGTCCATGGAGCAGTGTACCTCACTCTACACCATTCAGCACCTCAAGAGCTGCGGCAAAACCGCCAATGTTGTGAGTACAGACTCCTGCAGGAGCAGCTACCGGGCAGCTGAAGGTTTATTGTAGGGGTGGACGATGCGACAGACATATTAAAAACATAATTTTGCCAAATTTGATAAAATTGTTGTATATTTTATCCACTGGGGAACCATCAGGGCCTTTGAGCTGTAATTTTTAATAATTGGAATCTTTATATTTCTTGTGTTGACACTGATCTGGAGATAAATAGCGTTGCAGGTGCTAAGGTAACCTCTAATTTGTCTCCTTTTGTGTTTTGCAGACTATAAAGAGACCACGCACGATTCAAATCCCCGCCAGCACCAGGCCCACACGGTCTTCCTCGCAGTCCAACCTGCTGGACAGTGACCGTTATGAACGAAGACCTCGGCGAGGGTCAGACTCAGGGTACAATCAGCGCACCCACAGTGCCTCTCCAGAACGAAACGGACATGATCTGCCACTGATGTCCGGCTTTAAGAGACTGCCCAATCAGGATGCTCCAGATAAACCCATCAGAACCACTCTGATCAAGAAGAAACCCACAGATGGTGAGGGGACTGAAGAAGAAATGTTCTGAATGCATTTCTTTTACATTCATTACAGCCTTTTCTAAATGTTAGTCATTTCTGAAATGTATTTGATTCAAAGCATTTTAATGTGGACTTGTATGAATCAAATACATTTAGTCATTTTTATGGGTTTTTTTTGCTGCATAATCAGAAAAAGTAGTGTATAACTGTTTTACATTAAGACCAGCCCTACTATTTCTAATGGTGTTGCATTTTTCAGGGTTTTTTTTCTCAAGCCACAAAATTTGCAGTCTAAACTACACTGCATTTCACCAGTGAAATGAAAAATAGTGCTTCTAAATGGTAGAATAAATAAATTCTAGCTGGTTTAGTTTAGGCTTCCTCATCACTGTGCATCAGAATGGCTTTATTCCAGGCTGCTTATTTGAAAAAGTCAGGACAGAGGTCTTTTACCCGTGTCAGTTATAAAGGCACAGTAACAAAAACTGGTTTAATTACAAGAGATAAAGTATGCCTGAAAATGTTCATGTAAAAGTATGTTAAAATGTAGAATAAGGATCTTCTAATTCATCAGATGGCACAAACAAATACTCCATAATAACAATAGCATCGTTATTGTACTCATTAAAGTGTGAAAGCAAGTTTAATAAACTGTCTCAAATATGTATGTATAGTTAGACATAGCTGAGTAACTGCCGAGAGTGACTATTAGATTTTGTTAAAGGATGATTTTAAGAAGAGGTAGCAATTTAGGAAAAAAATCTATGAATATTAGAACTTCCATATATTCAGAGCTTCATCCCAGTCTTATTTTATAAGTATGATGTTCGAATTCCTCCCTCTTTAGAGTATGGAATGAAGTTGGGGAGTCAGATTTTTATTAAACACATGACTGCCACTGGTCTGGCTGCTAAAGAAGGCACGCTGCAGGAGGGCGACCTCGTCCTAAAGGTGAGAAGAATCATCTCAGAGATGGGGTTCTCTCGAGTACACACCCAGCCTTGATGTTGATCCAAAACTGACAGCCGCTCGACTGATCTTCCACAGATTAACGGAATGACTACAGAGAATCTCTCCCTGCTGGAGACCAAACACCTGGTGGAGAAGTCCAGAGGTAAACTGACCATGCTGGTTTTGAGGGACAGCAGGAAGTTCCTGGTCAGTATCCCCGAGGTGGTGGACAGCCCTGAGCACAGCGCTGACGAGAGACGAAGGGACAGCAGCTCCGAACTGGAGGGTGAGAGCTTACAGGAGCCTGCTGTGGAACATACACTACCAGTCAAAATTCATGAACACTTTTTTACATTTGCGTTTTACTCTATTTACATTTACAAAAAAATGAACGCTGTCTTCTTTTGAACACCCTAAATGTTTAGGTTTTTTCATTCATCACTATTGAGCTACAAAAAGCCACCTAATATTATCTTAATGAGACAATTGTTAAATATCTAACAAGCTTTCAAGTGACAATCAATGGGAGGAAACAGCGAACAAGTGCATTTAAAGGTTTAGGACAGCCTAGAATTTGACTCCGCATCACCAACAACCAGTTAATAGGATGTCAGTCCAACTTTACTGTGCTTTACAAGAATAAAAATCTGTGAAATAATTTTTTAAAAAAATGGAGAAGTGGTTATGATTCATGTTAAGAATATTCAGTGCTGTATGGCTATTATATATTTTCAGATATAAAAAATAAAAAATCGCAGTGAAAAGATACACTGAATCTTTTCCTGAAGCCAGAAATGAGGACCCCTGAGGTAAAGTGTTGACCTCATATTCATTCTCCCATCTCCCATCAGAAATTTCCGATCTGGATTCAGACGAACGAGCGACCAGAGCATCTCGTCCAGCGGCGCGAGAGCGGCGCACGCGCAGGTAAACAAAGCACACATCCGTTTGGCTTACCCTGTTAACTCTGAAAGGAATTCTCCATCGAACAGAAGCACTTTCTGTTTCAGAAACAGATCCGATGCTCCCGTCACGAAAGCCCGTGAGTCGCCTCCTCTGCGCTCCACTCTCACACGGCCAGTCGCCCAGTCTAAACCCACACGCAGAGGTCAGTCACCACACTGCCAGTCAACAGTATATATTATATAGACCAGGCCAAAACCTTGCATTGTCTATTTGTTTGCATGATTTGAAGCCACCCTTTATATTGTGGCAAGCCAGATTGTGACAAATGGTCTGAAGTTACTAAAAAGTCTTATAACGTTAACATTTTTTTTTTTCTTCTGAAAGGAACAATTCTAATGACGAGTAAATAAACAGCACATTAGTCCCACCAGAGGAGAACAAAGACAGAACTCTAAATCTAGAAATGTTGATCTAAATGGTTGCTTTGGTTCTCATGCAGTTTCATCGGAGTCAGAGTCTGACCACAGCTCTCCTCCCCCGGCTAAACACGACACCCTAGATAACAGAGACCGGTACAGGTAAAGCTGTGGTGTCCCAAAACTGCAAAACACCTTTCCATGTTGGCTTATAAGTCATTAACTTTCTTACATGTACATACAGTAATATATAAAGACTTAAGAACCCTGGTCGAAACACATGTGATTTGATATAGCGAACTTACATTTAGCGTATTTCTACACATTCTTGTGCACAATTTAATTTTGTTTATTTACCAAGATTAAAATATTAAAACATGCAACGCTTGCTGATACTTGTGCACATTTTATTATTTTCCTGTTTGTTAAATTAAGCAAACATATACCTGTGCATTGAAATGTGCAGAAGGATATTCTCTGTAGTTGATGTTCTTAGATCTACTTCAGAATGTGATTTGTCCAGGGACGCTGAAGTATTATGATCATAATACTGATCATATGTATATAATGCAGCAGTGTATTTGCTTGTTGATCTGTGTGCTGAGGGTAAATGAGAGCTTGTCTGTACAGAGTGCTCCCGGGAGTCTCCATGCTGCCGAATCCTCGGGCCTCCCCTGTCCCTCAGAACTGGAACGCTCTGGCCGCACGGCCTCGCAGAGGTCAGCGCCAAGCCGTTGTTTATGCATTTAGTTTTGCTGTTGTGTGTGTATCCGTACTTTGAAACGCAGTTTAGAAAATTGTGGGTTTTTTTTCTGTTTCAGCGGTTTCGGAGTCTGATTCAGACAGAAGCACCTCACCACCGCCCAGACGAGAGAGTCCCAAACCTGATCCCTACTCCAGATACAAGTATGATCACTGCACACTGCAGACACCAACAGTGCAAAAATGCATCATCCTGTAGTTGCCCATTCAACTGCATCAATATTCTGATTATATTATTATAAAATTAATGAAAAGATGCATTCTTGGTATGTAATTTTGCCAAAACAACAGCTCAATGTAATGATTTTTACTGTGAAGTCTTCCTCACTTTTGCACTTTTGCGTTGAAAAAATAATTTCAAATCATGTTCAGTTGAATTGAATTAAGTGCAGTGCAGTTAAATGCAGTAGGCTTTACTTGCATGATCACAAACTGCACAGATATACGGTATTTCTCTCCTCTCTTAGGGTGCTCCCTGACCTTCCTCCACCTGGTTTGAAGTCGTCAACCCTGACCCGCTCCCAGGAACTCCTCAACCGCAGCACATCTCCATACAGACCCCCACCCCGAGGTGAGGCCCAGACCCTTTAGCCGTTTGGCATCATCTCTGTCTCCAGTGTACAAAACTGGATTTATAGAGCGGGCTGTTTTTCCACAGACGAGTCGGAGTCTGATTCAGACAGAAGCTCCGGACCCCCGCACAGACAGGGCACTCCCGCCAGCCAGGACTCACGCAACAGATACAGGTACAGATGAGTCCTCGCTGCCTCTCCTAAACCCAACCAGCAGGAATCGTCCGAACAGGACCACTTACCCACTGAGGCATTCAAGAGCTTTTTTTTATATTGTTTATCTTTGACTTTTGGTTTGTTTCAGTTTGTTTTGTATTTGAGTTTTTTTGTGGTTTTTAGGGTCTCTGTGCTTTTTATTGTATGAAAGGTTATATTTTGTTTTTGTTCCTCATTAAATTGTTACCCTTTATGTTTTGGTATATTCATTTTTTTTAATGGAGCTTTATGCCACAATGTGAAAATTTGTGATTTTTCCCAAATAAAAGCACCAAATCACAATCGAGTGCGCTCCTGGAGTATTTGCTTTGAATGATCTGATGAGCAGAACTAAACCGTATCAAGGACATAGTGAGCATGAAGACTTCATATATATGGTTAATATTGACTAAATAATTCAGCACATATTAAAGTGGTCTTTATTGAATATTTGATCTTTGTGTAATTTGTTGAATTATCAGCCCTCTTTCATTTAATTTCTGAAAGAATGACAATTAATGAGTATTCCATCCCTCAAACCCCCATGCCTCAAGTTATTTATGGCCCAACTAGTCTGCAATTGTTGGCAACCATGAAAAATTGACTTAGATGGTCAGAATCTTAACTTGTGGTCAGAGAAGATGGCCTTAAAATGAATATATTAGTTGAATTTCTTCTGGTAAAGAGTGTAACCTTCCGTTAAGTCCTGATAAAGTAGTAACAGCAAGGAAATATTAACTAGCAGGTAAGGAGCTAATGAAGGTCAGCTTCAGCACTGTAGGCTTGTAAAGTGCCCTTCATTCCCTCTGTGGTTGGGTTATAGATACAGAAGACTTCCTTATGATTGTACTAATGGGCAGCTGTGCTATCAGATTATGGGCAGAGATGCTGTACAGATTTAAATACACAAACACTATATATTGCTGCATTCAGTTTTCCTTTTTGTTTTTTGTTTTTTTTGTTTTCAGCATTTTTTCTACAGGATGCACTCCTCTTACTCTTTTACCTTTCCTCTTCTCCACCAGAGCCACTCCTGAGGTAGTTGCAGCACCTGTGGTTGAGCCTCCAAAATGGTCCAAACCCTCCACGCCCATCAAGAGAGGTAAGCTGGTGCAGCTGAACTGGGTGAATTGTTTTAGCTGGATTTTAGCATGAATGAGCGGCTGATGACCTGTGTTTCCGCAGGTCCCTCAGAGTCTGAGTCAGATCGAAGCTACCCTTCTGTTCCCAAAACAGAACAATTGGCTGAATATGAGTAAGGCCTACGTTTGTACATTTAACAGCTGCTTGTGGAATTTTCCCAGCCCTATAATATATCGTACTGTTTCTATGTTATAATTTGTTTATAAACAAGTGTGAAGACTCTTCTGGGAGGGGTTCAAACAAAAATAACATGAACATTGCTGTAAGGTTTTGATCGTATTTAGCCACGAGACCATTTGTGAGGTTAGTACTGATGTTGGATTATTAGTTTTGGGTCACAAATGCCATGCAAACACATCCTAAAGATACTGAATTGCACTACAGAGACTCACTTTCTACAGAGATCCCACACACTTTATATACCTCTAGCTAATGTTTGGCATTGGGCATGGTGACCATAGGCTCATGTGCAGCCATTGCCGGCCTTTGTTTTTCTATGGAATTTGTTCAAGCTGCATATGCACAACTGAGCAACTGTGTCTGCAATGGTGTCACCTAAAAGTAGTAAAAGTAATGAAAGCGGCATCTGAAACACTTTGTGTTCATCTGCATTACCATACATGATCAGGAAAAATTAAATTATGTCTAGCTTCATGTTTTTTAAATTACAAATTTACTAAATACTTCACTATGCTAATACCTTAATTTAAGTAACTATAACTTCTTACTGATGTTGTATCGCTATTATTACAATATATATGTATATTTTAGTGTTCAGTCCTATATTACTTAATACTACTTACAACTAAGATTGTAATATCAATGTAATTACAGTGGAAAAGAAAATCAATGAGTTTCAATGAAAAAATGAATTGCTTAAATGTTTGTTTGTACTTCAGAACTGTTGCTGAGACACAAGTGATGTCAGTCAAAAGCAGACCAGAGTTTCAACACAGAGCGCCCTCTCCTGTCCGACCACCATCTGAAGGTCTAAGCACTTTTATTAATATTACACATATCTTTATACCCTTATAACTATCCTGATATGTGTACCTTCAAATCAATATTTGTGTTACTAGTAAATGACTTTGCTGGTTATTTATCTGTAGTATTTATACCCCAGCATTTGCGGAAATAGCACAGTGTATTTTGTACAAAGCATTTCTTTCACTTTTGTTTGACTGTCTGTCCAGTCGTAACATTAGCATTACCTCCGGTATCAATAAAGTATTCTGATTCTGATTCCAGGTTGTATTTAATACTCTCTGTTCATCCTGCAGACTCCTCAGTGTCTGAGAGAGCTCCCTCTCTCCCCGGGAGGTCCGGCAGCACAGACCGCGATAGTGATCACAGGTACTTTCCGCACACAGCCCATGCATGCCATAAATACCTTGCTCACATCTAACCCCTCCTTAGAAATGACTTTCACAGATGGTAATAGGCTTTTATACATTTACTTAATTTAAGTTGATTTTGTGATGTAAGTTCTGATTCAAAGTTGTAATACAGTTAGGCAGGCAGCTAGTACAATGGGTGCACAAAATAAAATGCAATTGCTGTTAATATCAACATAGAGTCAGAAACCGCGCGCTTGCGTACTTTTAGTGCGCTATTTTAGGGCGTAGTGCGCTGACACTGAAAACCGAGCTAAAACTCAGTGCACCTGAAAGAACCCGGATGCTGCACTGAAATCGGCCAGAAAACGCAGTGCAGAACGATGCACACTATGCACTAAACGGGCACAATTTTGACCACGTAGCGGAGGGGGCGGGACTTTCAACGTGTTTTCGAGTTGGATAGTGGCAGCAAACAATGAAATACGAGCCCAAGCAGAGGGAGCTGGTTCGTATAAATGTGAGTAACGTTAATAAAGTTATTGTACTGATGTACACTGCGGTAAAACCGGCAGATATTCTGTCGGCTGGAGAATCACGAGCAAATGTTAGTTCGTCACTTCCGCTAAGTGCAAAACGTTAGTGTTCCGTTTAGGACAGCACTGACCCACAGCA